>JAHZMV010003575.1:0-55444 GCA_027743765.1 Coecobrya sp. COE2
GGGGACCAGGGGATGATAACCTAATTGGCTCGAGATAGTCGGAGGAATCAGGAACATTTTGATACTTGCGCTCGGGTGCTGGTCTTGTACTGTCTGCAGAAAAGTCTACGCATCCCATTTTTAACAGGTAATCAGTCGGACCAGCTATGTATGTCTGGTTAATGCGCATGTAGTCCGCATTGAGATCAACATAATGATTGCGAAGTCCTTCCGATATCATATCTCCAATTCGGTCGACTAGTGCTGAAAATGAGGGCCTTTCTGTGGGTTCCTGAGCCCAACACTCCAGCATAATATCATAAACGCAGGAAGGTGCCAGTGGAGGCTTTTCCATTCTGTAGCCTTCACTGATGCGCTTGTAAAACCTTTCGTCGGCTTCCATGCCTAAAAATTATATGCAAAAAAACGTTCAACGGTAAAAAACCTAAAAAATGGAAATTTACTAAAGTACAAGAGGCATGGACATATAAGGTACCTGGATAAGGCGTTTTCCCAAGAGTGAATAGTTCCCACAGTACCACCCCAAACGACCAACAATCTGACTGAGTAGAGAAAAGTCCATAGTAGACGGACTCTATTGCCATCCATTTTACTGGCAATAGTACCCCCTTTAAATTCAATCATGATTACCATTAATTTTCCATACATAATTACAGCAGCTACTAGTTTACAAAATGCATTTAACCTGGTGACCTACTTACCTCACTTTTCTTTTTATATTTATAGTCTTTGTACATCTCTTTGGCCAAACCAAAGTCACAGATTTTGACTACATTGTTCTCTGCAAGTAGTACATTTCTCGCAGCGAGGTCACCATGAAGGACCTGCATATAAAAAATATTAAGGATTTAAGCATTACTTTCATACAGGTAATAATTACACTTGGGAAACATGTATTTTTCTTGCCTTTCTCGCAGCCAAATACTCCATCCCTCTGGAGATTTGGAAGGCCCAACAAAGTAAATCTGTTGTCCTAATGGGTTGAACATCCCGAGCTTGATAATCCCCTCTGTAGTTATCCTCCTGCCATTGGGATCCAAATGATGACCGTCTTTTAGACGTCCCATCAGTTGTTGGACCATTGGACAAATAACTCACTCCAGTGCAAGCACTTTCCACTTGACTGTCAGGAACGTAGTGCTCAGTGCTTCTGCGATTTGGAGTCAAGTAACCCCCATCATGTTCCAAGCCTATGCCTTCCAAGCCCTGAATAACAGGACTCTGAGGGTCGCCCTGATTATTGGGCTCCTTGAATTCTTCCAGGGTTCGGTATCCATTACTCGCCGGTTTTCTAGAAATGCCGGTATCCGTGAATGTCAATTGAGCATAGTGGATCCTTTTTTTCCCGTACGTATTTTTTGTAACAAATTGCATTACAAAATTGTGCGCACATGCAGAGGTAACGCAGCAGTGTATAGAGAAACATGCATGCAACGCCAGGAATAGTATTTACAATTTAATTGATAAGCAAAAAATGCAAAAAATTGCAAAAAATGTAGAAGGCAGTAAAATCGAAGTCATGTCATATTATATTATAGCAGTTGAGGAGAAACAAACACCAGCGTGTAATCCAAATTCCCAATCATTTCCCCATTCACCATTTATGTACATAAAAGCAAACAAAAAGAGTAAGATCAGCCATTAGTTACATTAATTTTAAGAGTAAAATACAGTTTTACTTTTCTGCAACTAACAAAAACATGCGTGTTATAAGAACTTGTCACTCAATTTAATTCACACGTTTGACAACATTAAACAATGATTAAGATTTAAGGGTAAAATTGTTAATGTTTCAGGGTCAAACTGAGACTCTATTAAATTTTTGTCTAAACAATGCGGTTAGATTTAATAAAAACAACATTCATGTGACTAGAGATTATTTTTTTCTAATGGGTCATCCATCATTTTTTTACATGTTTTTGTTGTTACAGTTAAATACGTCTTTTAATGTATGTAGCGTGCTATAATATTTATGAATATAATTTAATAGTCAAAAGGAAAGACAAAATGAACAGAAAAATTACCGTGCTGCTTGAGATTGCTCACTGTTCCGGTTAATTGGCTGATCAATATTTGGATCAATAGTACCTCTGGCTGGGTCCAACTGGTTAATAAATGTTCGTTTGTTGCGATGCATGTAACTCAACAAACTTCCGTACTTGCAGTACTCAACAATGACGAATAATTCCTCTGTTTTAAAGCAATCAAATTTTAGACATGATATATTCATAAACTGTGTACCTGTGTAAGCCTATAGCATTTACTCTGAATTGTTTTCAAGAAGGACTTACTCTTCTTGGCAAGATTTTTTGTACAAGCTCCCAGTAAGTTGACAACATTAATGTGCTTTCCTAAATGCACCATTATCTTCAGTTCTGACATGAGAGCCTTGAAATGACTTTCATCTGCATTGGGCTTGACCATTTTAACGGCAACAGTTGAGGTTGGCTCATTGTCAAGTATTCCAATCGCTTCTGCTTTAACCACACGACCAAATGCTCCCGATCCCAGTTGAATTCCTTGCAAGAAAAAATGTCCATTTAGCTAAGGCGTTCATTATACTTTTTACTAAATATTTTATAATTGCTGATCCATACCTAATTTCAAACGATCTTTTGGGACCTCCCATCTACTGTCAAATGGTAAAAGATATGCTTGATCTGTAACGGTCAGGTCAGTGTTAATGCTTTCTACAGCACCTTCATAGAATTCATTCAGCTTAATTTCTTGTAGAAATCTCCTCATCTCCTGTTTAAAAATAAATATATATAATTAGCACTGATAATGTTACCATTAATAGACAATTTAGTTTGCTGCGTAATTTTGTAATTTCATACCCCTCGTTTATATTGATATCGGGCAAGTATTGCTCCAAAGAAAACTATTAAAATGAACAGAGCTCCAATGACGATTAAGGCTATAGTGCTAAATATTCGTGTGCCTGTAACAAATCAAAGATATTGTCACATTATATTATTTGGTAAAACTTGAATTTTATAATGTCAATTTATGGCAACCACTTGCTTCACAGATAGAAATTTCTTACCAGTAACGGAAATGTCAAGATATGCAGACACTGTCCCATTTCGATTTTGTGCTGTACACTTGAATCGCCCTTGGGCATCCTTTGGAACATAGCGTAGGGTTAGAACGGTATTTTCTTTGGACAACTTATATTTTAGATCTGTTGGCCATTCCCAAGTTTGGTGGTCATCCTAATAAATAAGTAGAAATGCAAATTTAAATGTGAAAATTAAAATGATAATCGTAATTATAATTTGTTTAGAGCTGAGGCTCACCCATGTCCAAGCTATGGTTGGCTTGGGGCGTCCCGCAACGTTACAAATAAGATCCATTGAATCACCCAGTTTCAAATCCACTTTTGAATTATTTAAATTGGTAGACTCCAGGAATGTTGGCTGTTGAACGTCTGAATAAATACGTAATGCAATATAATGTGTAATTAAATTACAAGGGTAAATATTATGCAACACATATAAATAGATTTTTATACGGAGGTAATTTACTTTGGACTTCCATATGTTCAAAAATTTCGATAGGATCCCTCCCACCAGTTGAACATTTATATGTGCCTGTGGCAGATTGCTGAATATTTTTAATCTCCAAAATTTTTCTCCATGACCACTGACTTTCTTCCGTTTTGATATCCTCTAAAACAACATTAAACGAATTTATATTTAAATTTTGAATCAACTTTAAATTCCACCTAGCACAATGCAGTTAAATTATATTCCAAAACAAATTAAATTCCTTGTGTACCATTTTCAATTAGTCTTGTGGAATCGCCAAAGATCTGAAACCAGGAAATTGTCTTATTTCCATTGTCCAGCTTAGACAATGCACAAATAAGCTGAACATCATCTCCTTCCACAACTTGATCCGGTTGTATTATAATAGCAATAGGTTTATGGCCGGGGAAATCTGAGTCTGAAAGAAACATCATTAAAATACTTATATAATTTTCATACTCTCAAATGAAACAATTAACGGTCTCAGTAACGAACTCACCTACAACTCGAATGTCTCTCGTGTCTGAGCTCTTATTAAGATAGTTTTTCGCAAAACAAGTATAGCGCCCATGATGAGTTGGATTGAACTCAACCACAGATTTAAAAGTGTGGTCTATCGACTGTCGTCTTGTTTCATTCACAGGCACAGGAGGTGCACAACTTGTGGATGAATTACATGCCTGAAAAGTCCATTGGATATCTGGTGGCGGATTTGCTTTCACCGTGCATGTCAGCTCGCATTTACTTTCAGCCTTACAATTAACCTGAGGTCCGACAGGCTCAATCAGTACGGTTGGAGATGCTAAATATAAAAAAAATTACATGAAAACTGATACAATCCAAGAAAAGAAAATTGACTCAATATTAAACAAAACAGCTTTTCTCTAACCTTTCACTGTCAAATACAAATTTAATACTTTCTGTTCCACAGCATTAGTTCCTGGAATGTGAACAAAAAACCGATGATATCCCATATCTTGTATGGAGACGCCATGAATTTCCAAGGTGAACTCTCCGTCTCGTGAAGTGCGGACTATTTTGTATTTTCCAGTTCCAATTTTAACCTGTTGTCCGTTGGAATCATGCCATGTGTAGTCAAACGTGACAGGAAAACTTGTAATGTTAATGACCCACACGGCAATTTCGTCCATTTTTGCAGAAATATTTTCAGCCTGGGCATACACATCCAAAAAGGCTTCCCCTTCATCTGAAATATTATGTTTTCATGCAACTACGTTAAATACTTTTATCTAAAAATATGCAAAATATTTAAACGTAAAGATAATTGTAATAGCATTTACACACCGAAAATATTAAGTGTTTTGGATCTGAATCTGGATTTGTTGCCCGACGGACCGGCAGGATTAACCACACAGGTATAATTTCCGGCATCTTCTTTCCTTGCGTGTTTAACATGCAACTCGGTAAACCACGCGTTTTTACCATGTACCGCATCCGGCGGACGACCATCTACCCGTTTTACCCGGGCATCATCCTGAAATAAAAGAAACCAAGTTTATATTAAATCATCAGTCATTTATTCCAATTGACCATTTCTTTTAAAAACGATTAAAATGATCGTAGTATTATTTGTACCTTTTTTATGGACGGTGGAACCTCCAAGTCCAGCTTGTAATAAACTGATGGCATTTGTTCCGTGTAACAGCGAACTACGAAATCCTCCCCTACCCCAATGGAACCCCCGTTTGTAATCGATATAGATGGACTATATATAATTGTTGTTTGTGTTGGAGCATCTGCAATAATGTTTCATACACTCTTGTTATTTATTTTTATTTCCGTGAATAATAAGGAAAAGTACTGGAAGCAGCTATACAGCAAATAGATAAAATACAGTTTGCATTCCACATATATTTAGACAATAAGACCACACAGTTTGACTGTTGAGAAACTTGAAACATGCCAAAAATACGTTTAAGATTATAACGCGCAATTAAGTACTATAACGTGAGGATGAGGAGATATTTCTTTAAAAAAATGTCAGGAAAAGTTGAGACAGACAGCTAACACTGGAGGACAATAGAGAAAGCTAATTGTTGCAATTTACAGCAACTAGATAATAGAATATATGCGAAAAGGAGAGCATGCAAAAAATTTTCCATGTACCAAAAGTAACTATGGTGAAACTTAAAATCTCCGTTTTGTCTTGATATGTGGCATTGCAGGTGTATGTGCCATAGTCGGAGGATTGTACATGGCGAATTTTGAGTCCCTGGAGTATCGAGTAATCGTATCGTTGAGAGGTTTCGTTTAAAAGTATCTAAATTATAGGAGGAGCGACATTAATTATTTCTGTTAGTGGCTCCGGTGATATGATTGTTTTAGGGCAAAGAATGAGGCTGGTAGATTGGATATAGAATATAATTTTTATTTCAGAGGATGTTAGTTCCTTACTGGCTCAAACATGTTGCTGTCATTTAAAATTTGTATATGAACGTCTGGCCAACTTGTTCGACATAATAATAGTACATCTCCTCCTACGAATGTATGGACAGCAGTGGAATTTGGGCGGATCAGCAAATTATTTTTATCTACCAAAATTAAATATTAGTTTAAATGTTAATTGGTTTTGGATGATATGACGCTGTGGTCAGCTATAACCTCCGTAAAGACTACAATCTAATTTAAATGATGGATGTAGTTATTTAGCACACAAGTTATCAAAATGCTGTAGGGTTATGGAATTGCAATTTTCTGATAAATTGGTAAGAATATCTCTAGGAATTCTTTTTAAAATCTTTTCATGCTGAAGAGGTTTCGAAGTTGTAAGCTTCATGCGTCATTTCCATCCCAGATGGTCTTTGATTAATCAATAAGCATCCTAATTATCTTAATTATGCCAATCAAAATTTTGTTATCCGTTAGTAACACTCGGGTAGTTAGTTATTTTTTCTTTTTACAATTTTTCTGAAATTTTTCAAAACAAATTTATACACCTGTACATAAACATACATAAAAATATTAAGAATGGTTAGTTACTTTCACTCGTTTTTTTGTTAACCGTTATTATGTCATAATCACACCATTTTAATTAGTGAGTATTTTTTTAGTATTTTATATACACAGCTTTTAGTAATGTTTTTCATTGTGGATCGGTTTGAGTAACCAGAAATTTTTACCTTTTACATAAACCTGAACAAAATCCTCGGTCGTTTCATCCTCCGAGTTACCCGGTGCCTTATCTTCATATCTACAGGTAAAGTAGCCGGCATCAGTATGCGAAATGTTGGAAAGTGTCAATGTGGACGTATACGGTCTTGGCCATGCATCTTCCTTTGCATTTGTTATATTTACTCTCGGATCAGAATAGAACTGCAACGCAAATAATTATAAATCGTTTCATTGAACCCGTTTTGAAAAGAGAGAAACTGCAATGTAATCTATACAACTACCAATAATTGTTAAATGATAATTTTTCAGGTGATAAAACACTTTTGGAACATATTGTGTAAATAAAATGCTTGAGTTCAAGGGCAGAGGAGAGAGAGAGAGGAAAGACTCACTTCAGAATTCCAAACGAGTGGCCCATCTCCATGACAGGTAAGCTGGAGTTGTTGGCCTGCTTCTATTAATTTCGTTTCTTCACTGGGTATTATGTCTGGAGCTTTCAAAGCTATTGCACATGGCAAAGCAGCTAAAATAAAATAAAATGTTATTCAAAACTTTAATTTGATTACATACAAGTAGAAAGGAAAAGTTCAAGAGGTAATAATGGCAATTGGAGAGTCTATTATAAAAACGAGAGAGATTGAAAATATGTTTGAAAAAGTTTAACTCTTGAAATCTGTTGTTTTTTATAAAGTATGCGTTATTAATCATATTTAATGCAAAGCAACGTACATTTTATGAATCACGTTATAATTATTTAATAATTATTGTGAAACGGTTTGATATACGAGAAGATACATTATGATTAAATCGCACGAGAAAATTTTGCTAATGCGACAAGCGATACTGGGGCAAAATGAATCTACTCAAAATGAATGAGCATTTTAATCAGAAATTAATGATTGTCTTCAAACCGTAATTAAATGTATTTTCACTGTGGTATATAGCAACCATAAACATCACATAAATACAAATACTCCAATTCTTTTTTGGACCGGTGAGTAATGAACAAACATGCATTTTTAGGCGATGACACAAAATGCAGTGTGGCAAATGTGGCAATGCATGTAATGAGAAACCCGTTAACAGTGTTTTAGTTTCGTCATCATCCTTTCAGTACATATAATTTCATTAATCTTCCTGGTTAATGTGGCGTACTTCACTGGGAAAAAAGTGACGTTTCCCACATTTATGTTTTACTCTACCGTAAAATGTCGAACCGTCGGAAATATTATGAACCGGATGTTTTTTTCTGCTTTCGTAAAAAGTTTGTGTTTACTTGGTGGCAGCCAGCCACAACTGAAAAATGTTTCCAAAATATTTCACTATATTCATCTGTTAAAGTGAGGCTTACATCAAAGTGTGCTATCAATAGAACAGAAAATTGTGAATGTCATCCATTGTCTGCGCATGAAGTACATAACATGTGCATATTATGTAGCTTATCAGTTATCTTTTACTGCATATAACTTAACTACCTTGTAAACCAACGAATATTGCCTACTTGGTTCGATTCTGAAGCGAAAATCATGTTATAATTGTTTTTATCAAAAATGCTTCACGAATGAATAATGAATGCTGCTACACGGAAAATGAGAAAACTGGATTGAAAATTGGATACTTTTTTGTGAATCATGGTGAATCATGACCCACTCACATCGCAAACGCAACATGTGTCAGCCGGATGAGCTTTGTGGAATATTATTATGTTTTTCTTCTGTTTTGGAACTGTTCAATGCAGTTACAAGAGTCTGAATTTGTGGGAATTAAGCAAGTATCACAAAAAATTGTCAAATCATGATCACGACAATCTACGCATTTCCAGTTTACAATGTAGAGCATATATGCATAATAAGTAATATTTCACTGAAACATAATAATTTCCATTTTTTGTTCAAATTAAAAACGAAACTTTGGTAAATTTAGGGTTTTCGTATCATACATAATTACACATACGTACCACATTCATGACACTAGAAGCCGAAGGAAAATATTTATGTACTCATCTTAGAATATATAAGTTTTTCTTTATGGAAGACTTTTCCCTTTGGTTTGTTAAATAATCATTATATATAGAGAAAATCTTTCACCGAAGTTTAACTTGACGAATATATGTTGTAGGCATAAACTAAAACCCGTATTGAATTATTAAACACAAGGAATACTATTATGTGGACTACTATACATTATCAAAAACATTATTAAAATGATTGATATAATCAGTTAAAGTAAAACGTAGATTGACTAATACTACACGTGATAAAAACTATCACAATCAAATCTACTGGACATCACACACAAAAAATCACTTCAGTTTTTGTTATGGTCTATTTTAAAAGCAAGTGTGATAAAATATTGAAAAGGTACGTAAAAGCAGGCCTACAATAGTAACTGGGGTACTTGAGACACCTGTTCTGGAAATAGAAGCCTAGGCTTATCCTCGAATAAATACATTATTTTTGTTCCAATTCATTCCTTAAACATATCACGTATTATAATTACTCGCTGAATGACTTGTAGAAAAATGCATGTCTTGTAAGTTTTCTAAAAAATCGTCAAGCGGAATTTTATCGGAATCGTCAAGCGTTTAGAAATATTTGCTACTCATCAGCCCAATTTTGCATTTATTATAGCCAAAAATCTTAAGTTGATCTTGCATCCCGCGTCATAACAAACTTTTTACTAACTCATAATTAATATATACATTCGTCATCTTCATTGTATTCATTTGTATTTACAGAAGATGATCTTCTATATTTTTTTAACAAACATCAGTCAGCTTCCTGGAACGCTTATTTAGCCATACGCAAATACTCATATTTTGTTTGTAAAAAATATCTGCTATAAACAATTTTATGACGTTCCTTCCAGGTTTCAGGTACTCGCCATTAAAAAAATATGCATATAATTGTACTTACTAGGTACATACAGAGATAATCTTAGGTTTTGATGAATATGGCATCTGGTTCATATAATAAATTACATAGTGGTAGAGCTACTACATTACTTTGCAGTTATCCAGCCTGAATACAAATGTAACATTAAATACGTGATTTTTTTTCCTTTAAATTAATTGTTCATGTAAAGACACTCATTCACATAAACCATTTTTGTTTGCATGTATATGAATTAGCAAAATCCGTTCTATAATATAACCCATCTCTCTATTGCCAATTGTGGGAAACCCAGAGAACTCAGGTATTACCTGTGAGTGATGAAAGTTAACTTCCATACACACTCTCCATATTACTCTCTGGCTACAGGCATTGTGCTAAAATTATACACTATTTTCAATCTTTGCTTGCTTCTACTTACGTTTACACTCGCCTGCATGCACAACAAATGCTTGCAAAAAATATATCGTTTTTAATACAGCAGAGCACGCAACGGCCTCTCGGTCTGCGGTTCTATCATCACTACCACCGTCATTTAACATCTAAACAAGTTGAATAAGTCCGTCGTGTGAGTGATGTGTATTGTATTCTCGTCTATTTGACCTTGAATCTTTGTGCTCTCCTCTGTACAATTTTTTATAGTAAGTTGTGTATTCACTGGCACAAAAAAAATTGCAAAATCCATGATCTTAAATATAACAGCTTTACTACAACTCTCTGCCTGTGTGAGTTTGAGTATGTGTGGTTGCCTACTGTATTGAAAGTAATGGGCTTAATGAGTTAATGTGCATATAAGTTTATATTTGAACTGAAAAGTTTCTCAGGATTATGTAAAAAAAAGCATAATTTTATACGATGCATTTACCGTTTAACTTGAGTGGATACAAAAAAAAGTTGCTACCGAATTAAATGACCAACTTGTATCCAATTTGCTTTTTTGAACCGAAGCTATTTTGTAAATGGTTTAAGTAAAATTTATAACCAATATATCATCATTATCGTCTTTAAATTGAGCATATAGATGACATTTAAGGGCAACAATGCATTGTTATGATTAGCTATTTTAGCCCACACACATTATATTTCTGACGACAACTTGACAACTATTTCTTTATGAAAATACCTACCATTAAAAGAAATTTATCATCGTGATTACAACAAAGCAAAGGCGAGGATGATGCCTTTTTTGGAATGCTGCGTACAAAATCATGGTTAGGTTTTTTCCGAGTAAGCACATTTGTTTTTTAGACCCTACAACTCAGAAACAATGCGTGAGCGTATTGGATAGACACGAACTAGCTTCCTTGCTGTTATCGTCCATAACGGTGTCTTAAACGAGTTGTAAAACTTCTTTGGAAAAATTTGTAAAGGAAAAGTGAAGCAATTCAATCAACACGTCGTTTAGCGTAACTTATGATTCATAATTACGAAGCAAAAAGCCATAAGATTCAAAATAGTTATGACCCTCTGCACTTATAAATATATTAGATATTATAGCGCATTACTTTTTTGTTGGCGTTTCTCCGTACAATACAATTTCAGGAATGAGCTCTTGTTTCACAGAATTCTTCAATTTTTCCACTTACCATAAAAGATACAAACGGTTCCCTAACTTAAAAAATTTGAATTTAACCTCATTTCCTACTCTTATTTTTTAACATGCCAAAATATAGATTGTTCCTTGGTATAGTTGGTGACGGTAACTAATTCTTGCTATTTTTGTGAGATGATTACCAGATCACCCCTCTACTATTACTAAATCATCTTTAATATATGTACATAATATATGTAGTATATTCAATATTACTAATAAATACATACATCATGCAAATACATAATCTGTTTGGTTACTCAGCAGAGGTAAATATATTTGGCAAGCTTGACAAGACCAATTTTTTTACTAAGCGACGGAAAAAGATAAAATAGACGAGCGATGATGAAGACGAAAGTACAGTGTGGGGTGTAATGTGTTTATAATCTTTTAATATTTCATTAATTGAAAATATTTTTTTGTTACTTCGTAATAATGATGTAATCATTTTTGTATCAAACTGTTTACTTGCTATAAAAATTATCTGTGCAGAGATTTAGGCGTGTGTGTGCGCGCACATGGTATAAAAATGATTTTACTTGGAAAATTTTACAGTTTGCCGACATGCAAGAATCGAGCAGAACAAAATATAGGTAACTTTATGACAAGATGAACTGGGTTAAAAGTCAAAAAATATGCTGTTGTACTTTTGTCAGGAAATAGAAATTTCAGTGGAAACAAAGATTATACTTTTTATGCAAAAAACCCGTTAACTTTAGAAAGAATTGATTGATTTCATATTCGGGAAAATTGCAATAACAAAAAATGTACTATTCAAAGCTGCCGTTTTGTACAGTCAAAACAACCCACATATATGCAATTATTGTACAGACTGTTCAAAACGGTTATACATACAGCAACCGTTTTTCTGCAGAAATCATCACTGGGTTTTCCAAATAAATAAACAAACAAATAATATTTGCTTTAAAACATCCCTCATCACAGATTTCAATGAATGAACAGTGAATGAACTACAAAGTACAAAGACAAAGTATAAATGGGCCAGTAGCACCAGTTGGAATTTTGGAATCAAGTTATGTCAAGTGTTTTCCAAGCTGTTATGCTCATATTATAATTGTTTATTTTTTCTTCTATTTAGTTTCCTTGGAACTGACTGCATATAAACTACAAGCCCAGCAGCTTTCCTTTCTGAACCACAAGGAGCAATTATGGCGCTGCACTCATTTGTCATATTTTTTGTTACTATGTGCTATAATTTTTAGCAAAAAATTGCTCATAAAAATCTCTGTGGTAAAATGAAATACATATTTTTACCTCAT
This sequence comes from Coecobrya sp. COE2, assembly GCA_027743765.1. Classification (NCBI taxonomy): domain Eukaryota; kingdom Metazoa; phylum Arthropoda; class Collembola; order Entomobryomorpha; family Entomobryidae; genus Coecobrya; species Coecobrya sp. COE2. Next base: position 12,425 of record JAHZMV010003575.1, read on the forward strand.
GTGGTTAATTGAAGTTTAAAAAACCCAAAAATTTGTATTCCTAAAATAAAGAATTATTAAAATGCAAATTGTGGAAACCAAAGTTGCCCAATTAAAATCTTGCAATAAGTTAAAAATAATTTTACATAAAAATGCGCAGAAAAATGGTAGATGTATTGTATTTCCCTTGCAATATAACCGCGCCACTTAACTATCATTTGAGTGTATTGACTTTTCAAACAAAAGTGGTGATGATGACTTAGTTAAGCCTCAAGCAAACAATTTCATGCATATTATCTGCAGTTCAACACACGGTGCAAATAATTTTCCCACTTCCTGCCCCAACTGTTATAAAAAGATGAGTAAAAAATGAAACGCGTAAAATTTTGGTTTTATTTCGCTCCATCTCATGATTAACCGCTATTTTTATTAAAGGATTTAATTGGATGACTAAATTAAATCAGATAGTCAGTCTATCTACATTAATTATCTGATTTGATTTTGTCGAAAAATAAAAATTGCCAAGTTGCCATTAACTCATTCAAAATAATTAAATATAACTAGCTTACAAAATGAAAATATTATCAAAGACAAATCTTTACCTATTATCGCTGCAATGGCAAGCCATGCTGGAAACTGCCCGGCCACCGTCTCCAAATTTTTCCTCTTGTTACTCTTATGTTTTCTGCAGACGTGGTTCAAGGTGGAAAAATAATGATGACGATAATAACTGGTTACGTTGCTGCAAACCTTCGTTTCTGTCCATCTTCGCGACATTTTTTACTGGTATTATAATAATGGCTGGTAGCAACAGCGACCCTCATTAAATTATATTTTTATTTTTTCCCAAACAGCTATAAAAAAATGACTGTTCACTAGAGACACACCACCGCTGCTGAGAGAAAAACGGTTTTGTCCAAAATTGCACTCATAAATTCTAACTATATGTCACTTCTCTCTCCAGTTGTATATATCCTACCACGCAATATTATTACTACTGGAAATTTTTAATAAACGCTTCGGTGGCAAGCGAACCGTGTGCGTGTATGAAACACATGTTATTACTTTCACGGTCACAAAACTGAATGACATTTGCACTTTATACGTCTCTAATGAATCTCCTTGGAGAAGCTCAGCTCACCGTCACAAAATATAATAGTAAGTAGTTACGCTACGCACTCGTCTACTCATTCATATAAGGTAAAAGTTTAATTGCAAGCTCCGAATTGGAACAAATGCTGAAACGGAGTGAGCTCCAATCTATTAAACCCTGTGACATTTCTTCTTGTCGTTATGCAAAAAATTTCTTCTCTGCACGACTTACACAAGTGCAAAAAAGCATATAAATATATAGAATCAATGTTTTTTACGGTATAATATGTACATGTTTTTTTTGTATGTTTGATGCTCTATGCAAATATTTGGAGCTCAATTCTATCGTATCGGCTTATATAATGTTTGTATGTACTTGTATTAAAAATTATTATGCGTCCACTTTTATTTTTTACAGGAAACTGTTGCACGTTAAGGCTGACTGGATCATCGTCGATTTTGGGAATGATGCAAAGCTCAATTAAATTGAGTCGTTTTAACTTGTTTTCTTCTTATTGTAAAAACCGCATTGACTTTCTTTGGCTTTATTTTTCTTGTCATTGTCGTCACTGCTTTCACCACTGTATGCGCTTTTCTATATAATGCGTTTTCTCTCAGGATAATATCGTATCGGCCACGGTTGATTCGTTGAAAGTTGGCTTATACGACAACGTCTTCCCACACACAAATTTCCTGTCATCCATCACACAAGAAGCACTACTATCCCACCATCATCAATGCAATTTTTATTTACTTTGACCAACCAGTCGAATGACGGCAAACTGTGTTTGTGTGTGTTAGTTTTATTAAATTACGTTTATTTTGCGTCACAGTCAATCAAGCTCTCGCGTATGACAAAAAAGAAATATTGCAAATTTATCCCAAGATTATAGGTACGGTGGAGAAAAACATGGTTGGGAAAATAATGTCTCGTTATAGAAATATTTATTTAGGTTTCCCATCGAAAATAGATGACGACGAGAAATGAATGATTAAGTTGGGATAGAGATGTAATGGCAAATGAGCCGATTCTTTTTTTTTTAATAAAAAGTAGGCGAGGTCATTTAAGGAGAAGCCATGTGTGTGTATGTGCACAGAGTATTATTGATTGACTGCGTATTTTCCCAAGATAGAGGTCGGAGATCACGTACAAAACACACTTGTCACTTGATCAACTGGGCCACACTGAGACTGCTGATGATGAGAAGAAGAACAGCAGATTCTTGGGCTGATCTTGAGTTGGATAAATATTTTTACTGTCTTCAGAGAACTTGTTCTCCTCTATTTACCTCGTATGATTGTCCTCACACAACACTATGTACTCTCTCACACAACTTAATCTACAAACTCATTTGACCATCATCTTCACTCAAGCCACTTCTCATCAAAGGCTAATATAATCGGTATAACTGGACAGACCAAAAAAAAATGTTGGCAAAAATGCATCTCTCTTGGTAATAAATAAATGATTACTTTGAAAGTAGAGATATACAGGGCCGAGTTTGTCTACCGAGTAAACATCATTACGACCACTCGCAAGTAACTGGCTCGCTGTTGCGAAAATGATCAGTGCTTCATATGTGCCCCCTATTTTTTAATTTGCATTCAGCAAACCAAACTTACAACATGCAACAGCATCAGCGTCGGCAAAACTTGTATGCAATGAAATAAAAATTGTTCAATGTGACGACTACAACGCTATATATTTCATTACCATACGTACACATTCAAATTCATGGCTTATGCATGCATACTCTCTGTACAGTGTTTTTGACGCTGTGGCACTGGCAAACTGAAATAGTATTGAAAAAAAGGATTGATGGAACTAGTCCATACATTTCGTGCAGAATGTTTTAGGTATGTACATAATATACTTGTTTTTTTTTATACTTGAGTATTAACTCATTAATGGAGATGCAAAAATATACTTACTTGGGATACATGTGTGTAGTAAGTAAGTTGAATTTTGTTATTGGATAACGCTTGTAGTTGTGATTCATATGGGTAACCTGTTAGAATAGGCATATAGCGTGTGGATATTCGTCAGCTTAAAAAACAATTTTTTTTATTCATGGATAATATTCACGTAACCAAACCACCACCTACCTAACCACTACGCATGCTGAATGTATTATGGATGAATGTGTTTAGTTTACAGTGCATCTTCAACTCTTGTCAGGATGACCAAAAGTCGTCATTTTTTACTACATGGTGCACATAATATATTATATGCGCGTGCACTATATTATAGTAGGAGCTAAAAGTAAGTAAGAAGTGGTTGTGCCCACTTTGTACGGTTGTTAGCCTCGCAGACGGTCGTGGGTGGAAACAATAATTTATTTTCTGCTTTTACTCAAATGTGTATTCTCTTCGTTGGTCTAACTTGCTGACATGCTGAATTCGGTCTAACAATAGGTTAGTTAATTAGATCAGTTATAATTTCATGGAATTTTCAAAAGTCAATTGGGTTCTGTAGGGTTTCTCGGAATTTTCATCGCTTTTCACTATAACTTTTTCTGTTAAAAGTATAAATTGAAAACAAAATTTTAGAAAATCTTCCGTGGAATTTTACAGATTTTTTACTTCGTTTTAAACACTGGAAATGTCATTTAACGACTTTTCTTCCCAAATAACTAGCTTTCTGTTGTACAAATTAAATGTTACCTTATCCTCTGAACATGTTTTTAAGTATGTATGTGGTTTACTGCTTTCAAGTGAAAACAGTTTTTTTACTAGACGCTAAATAAAAAAGTCAACAAAAGTTTGCAGTCTTTGTTATCTTTTTCCTCCTTATTCCTCACACAATTGAACTGCAACCGCTCGCATAATAATAACTATATATAAATTATTCTCTCATTGTAATATCCCACGAGAGAGTCCCAAACATCACAAGTAGACAAAATGGCAGTCACTCATGTGCGATAATAATTGAAATGCGTTATTTATTTCAAACTAAATAATGGCTCTCTTTACAAAGACGAGAAAAAAAGCCTTTTGTGGTTGTTGTGAGGCACTTGAAAACATGCTTAATCAAACTTAATAACTCCAATGTCCACTGTCCAGAATAATAAAAAAACACTTTGTCAAATTAACGAAAAATATATGTATATTTATAGCATTCATTAAAATTACACTACATAACCTGACATAATTATATAATATTGGATGCATTTACTTAAATAAAGCTGGATGCAAATGTAATAAGCACCGATTTGGAATAACCTGTGTGGAGTTACAAAAGACCTTATTAATTTTTTACAGTCGTTGCAAAAATATAATCAGTTTCATGCATTCAACCTTTCCAGAGCAGTCACCATTTTTTTCCATAAATAGTTTTTTCCAGATGAAGTCATCCAAATTGGAAAACAATAAGCAAGATAGTTTGAGAAAAGTAAAAATATGGTTATTTTTTATCGCCAATTTACATGGTAGCATTGTTTACTGCATAATGTGCTATATGACTTTATAGATGTTTTTTTTGAAAGGAAGGGCGATGGTTGACGGTTCCGTAGGGATTACACTGGGTGGCATCAATTCAGGGGGATAGGCGTCGTGTGTATAAGTACAATAATAATATATCATAACAACCTTTCGTGGTTTTTTAGCAAAGTGTGCGGTTGTTCTCATCCTTTTTACAACTAACACAGATCGCAATACAGAGAGAAAAAAGAGTTTGTGGTTGTGTGTCTCATGTAAGTAAAGTGTCGTACAAACTGCCAAATACATCATTTACAGAACAAATATTTACCGAAATAGGTGAAATGGAAATTATTGGTCAGAAGAGAGGCGAGAGGGGAGAGAGGATGATGGTTGATGAGTAGAGAGCTAAAGCTATCTGTTGTATTTGTGATTAATGTAATTTGTCCTGTGTACAATGACGATGATGGCGATGATGTCCTCAATAAATGCTTTACAAGCAATACTGGTTAACATTTTACGCTGCAGATTATTTTGATGCTTGTCGGTAGTGTCGGTATTAACATAACTTTTTTTTGTTCTGTTTACTTAAAGCTATATAGTTTCATGTAATGCATTATTATCGCATTAATAAAAAGAAGCTTAGAGAATTTCGAATTAGTGAGGTATAACCGTTTTCTTTGTAGGAGCATTTTTGTCATTATTAAAAAGCAAAATGGTATGACTTTCGGATAACTAAAAGGACACAAAAAAATGAATGAATAAACGAGAGGATGTAAAAATCAAACTGACAACTGTACAGTAACAACTAGACTGGAGATGGTAGTTTCAAGAAGGGAATTGTTCTTTTTAATGAGGATTGTGTTTCTTGTTAGTTCTTTAACATGTGGACAACACATTTACTGGATAGTGAGATAATAAAAATGTGGAATGGAGTACATTGATTATTTATGTGGAGTCAAAATAAATGAAAGAGAAAAAAATGAGTGAGTAATGAAAAGACATTTAAAGTTTGGCTTCCTCTTCAGTGTGCTGGACGATGTCAAGCAGGCGATAAAATGCTATCTTCTTCACTTCCGTTATTCCCATAGCTAGCTCCTTATCCTTGTCATTTTCCAGTCGCGTTTTAATCCCAGACATTATGGCTTGTTTCTTGTTCTCTCTCGCACATATCACGAAGGGGAAGCCAAATTTTTCCTTGTATCTGTAAAACCAACAAAAAAACAATATATTCTGAGAGAGTTTGCCAAGGAAGGAAGAGGGAATATCAGTAGAATACTTTGTTTCAAGAATGAAGCCATATTTTTCCCTAACTTTTTTGACTTGTTTGCTTTTTGGGACGTTCATCAATTTTGTGACACTTTTTACGCTACAAGATACAATGCTCTTAAGATAGAAGGAAGTGTTGCCGTTTAATTCATTTTTTCCCTGTTTCCTAAACATTACACTTATAAATGTGTTTATTGAAATTTACTTGGATGAGTTTTAGAATGAAAGGGAATTACTTGCCTGATGGTGCAATGATCATTGAGAAGAAGCCGGATGCGAGTGTCGTGTTGGAAAATCAATGAAAAGGCTAAAATAGCTACAACGCGACATAATACTTATTGGAATTGGGTTTTAGTCTGGTTTCATTTTTACAGAAGAAGAGACGAGAGAGTAGAGATAAAAAAAATGACTTGATCGAGACAATGCGAGCTACAGAATGTTGAAGCTGACACCTAGTTTTACGCAGAGTAACTAACAAAAGAGGATTCCTTTGTTCACCGTTTCTTTAAACGAAGTAATCAGGTGAGTTAGAATGGCGCATGGATAGGTGGCAGCAAACAACTTTGTGGTAGAAATCGCCCTACAGTTCTCGAGTTCTCGCACTGTAGTTACTTGCTACATTGTAATACGGCTATGGGGAATTGTATAAATCGATAGAAATTGGGAAAAGATCAGAACGAATGCGACGTTCTATGTTCGGGTCTCTAAACCCACTCCCCCCAGCTATGTACAATATATATAAAAATTACACCAATAATGGATATAACTACCTTTTATTAAGATTTTGAAGGGTGGATCGTTCATCCGTGGTTAGATCAGTTAGTCCAGCAGATTGTTGCTCTTTTGATGACTCGGTCGTTAGACTACCCATTTCTGCCATTCTACCTGCAAGATCTGGATGTAATCTGAGAATACCTTCACGACCTGAAATTTTTAATTTAACAACTTCCATAAAAATTCTCCTACAATGAATTTTTCACCATTGAGAGACTCATTTTCGCATCATTTATTACAAACGTTTATATAATTTTTTTAGCAAATCACCTATTGTCGGCAGGTCATCAACGAAACTGCAAATTGCAGAATGTAAACCTCTCAAATTCTGAAAAGGCCTGCCTGCCCACACTCCCGCCGCACACAACTGACAATGCTCAATCACATTCCCAAACGTCTGGATAAACTCTTCATACTCCATTCCATTTAATTGCTCCACGGTGACAACACCCATTATTTTACAGCTCTCCCCTTTTTATTTTTTCTACCAGTGATGATAATGACTTGAAAACATACAAAAAAACATAGACAAAATAATAAGTGGTCACGTAAACATAAAAAAAGGTGGATGAATATTTTTCTTTTCTTTTTTTAGCCAACAGGAATTTCAACATTGTTTCTTTTATCGGCATTATCTCTCTATAACCAAGTTTGGATCCAAATTCCATGTATTTATAAACCCTCCATAATATATTCCCAGCATTTATTGCTCTGGGTTCCAGGCCAAGTCACAAAAGTAGAATTGGTGCTTGACACAGAAAAAAAAATCCGACTGGGGCGAACAAACGTTAAAAAAAAGTTGCCTCCTTCGCCCAACCAACAAAGTCAGAGAGGACAAAGTCATATGCATATATATACATTCTGATTGCCTGAATAGGAAAAGTTTTTCTACGTATGAAAATAATAATACATAAAAGTACAAAAGAGTACATGTGTAATTTACTATCGACGTCAGTCGAAAAAGACATTTATCACTGTATCCCGCACAATTTTCCCCTCGAGATGAGATGAAGATAGATATCACACTACTTGGGCAGATTTTTGATCCATGAATAACATTTTACTTAAGTATGTACAATATGTATATATAACAAAACGGAGGGGGAAACTCCCAGTCAGTTTACCAAAAAGGGAAGAAAAAAAGAAACGGTTGTCGCACGGTTGGGCTACGATTTTCAGCGACCTGAATACAAAATTGCCAAGACGTGATAATATTTGAACGTGTCGTTTAAAATATGAACAGGAGCATCAATAAAGTCAAGTCAGAATATGGCAGCCGTGTTTTCATCGTATTTCAGTGTCACACTCTGATATATATTTTTTTTCTCAGAATGGAGGTTTGAAACTTTTGTGAATTTTTTAAGCGTTCAATACAATGACTTGGTTGGAATGTTAAGCTTGTTTAGTTTAAAATTGTACACACTGGTTAAAAGTATTTTGCGGAAAAGTTTCAGGTAAAAAACTATAGAAAATTGGTAACTTTCCCTATAGAGTACTCACTTAAATGTAAAACTTGTACGGGTGAGAGGCAGAAGATTTTTTTTTTGGTTTTGTTGTTTCTTGTTTCCCCGATGATTTGCAACTTTTCGCTGAAAGAGAAAGTTTTAAAAATGTGGAGATCTCTAACTGCAACTACCACACTGTGTGTGTGTTGACTATATACACAAAATTACGGAGAGGAGTGATCTCCCAGTGTCGGTTTGTTGGAAACTTTTACTATTAAAAACTTGTCAAGTGCGAGTTAGACAGCGAAGAAGTTGGCAGGGCAAGTTCACATCTTGACAGAATGTAAATGGAAGATTTGTAGAGAGAAATGAATAAGATGGGATTCTGAAGTAAACAGATGAATCAACTTGTATTAAAACATGGATAATTCCAGATGGCTATATAGTAGCAGTGCATATTGATTTCATATAAAACCCTCTTGTAAAATTGTTTAATCAACCGTATTTATAAGTGTAGTTTAGGTTAAATGACAGGAATACATACAGCATTCATATACACATGTAAGCTCAGCTTATCTCTGACCTTAAATCGATAAGCTTATTTACAAAATGTGCCAACCTACCACACTCACTCTGTTTCATTGCTTTAACATGAATATACATGCCATACCACATAAAATTGAAAAAATCTTATATGAATTTAAAGAATATCTTATTGTCATATACCTTGTCATAATAATATTGAGATGTAATGATTTATAAAGTTGACAGTAGTATTTACATTTATCCACTGAAATAGAAACTGTTCATAAATGTTTTTAAACTTATTATTCCCCTGCCATTTTTGTACAATCTATTTAGCTGATATTGACGTACACGGGTCATAAGATTGTAAATTGTAAGACGTAAATGGATAGAATCTCCTTTGATAAGAATGGATTGCTCTGTACTGCAGTAAAATAAAATGCAATTTATCAATTATAGCCTTACTTTCTTGGCAGCAGCAGGCGAGTAAATAGTCATTTCTAATTAAATGGTTGAAAATAAACGCTCACTTGTACGTCTCATGACATTATTATTTTTTTGATAACATTCATATAACCAAAAAGTCTCTTTGAGTTCTGCTCTCTTTCTCGCTTGCATCCATCCACCCTTTTTGGAACGGATCTTGCCATTTATCTTATATTTTCATCTTATCTCAAAACATTTGGCACATTCCATCCCTTTTATATTTTCTTACAAAGTTTGTCCTAATGCTGCCAATAATAATAATGATAATGTGATGGAGCGTGTAGTCTCATTCAGTGAAAATGATAACGATTTTGGATGGTGATATGATAATAAGTAGAGGAATGGCTGGTGTGTAAAAGTCAAGAAATTGTCGAATGTGTTGGCACATGCTTCCTTCTTGCAGAAAGTGCTTACAAAGTGGTTCTAACTGAATGTGGTATATAACCTCCACATTTATAAATACTTAACTTGTATAGACGCATATACACAGAAAAACATTTATACTTTGTTGAGATGGAGATGAAGAAGAAGTGTAAAGAGAGACGTGAATATATCCATCTAAAATTCATAAATTTTGAGAGGGGAGTTGTATACCTGTCAACATAATGGCTTTAGGGCTCCCTGAAGATGAGTAAGAGGCAAAGAAAGGACTTTCTTCTTCTTCTTCTTCATCCGGCCCTCTGCTGCTACTACTGCTACTGCTGCTGCATTGAAGTGCATGGCTCATCATTATCAACCACAGGCCTCATCATCATGCCATGCCATGCCAACTTCTTCGACAAACTTGTATTTACATTCAGACACCATTTCACCGTAAAAGAAATACCAAGTAACTTTCACCGCCAACGGAAAGAAGTGGTCATAGTGTAGTGAGCACAAGTATAATCGAAAAAAATGTGCATGCATATAGTCCGCCATTAATATTAATGCGATTGCTATATAATAATAACCGTTTATATAAAATGATTTATGTATATTTATTTTAAATGCTGGGGACATTCTGAAGGAGGGAGCAGTTTTTCAAATTCTGGTGGTTGGTGTCACAAATTACAAGTTCAAAATATTATACTTCTGTAGGAATTAGCTTTGGAAATCTTAACCGTTCTTCTCAAAAGCTCGACATTGCATTCATCCTGTTTGTTCCAAAATCCAAAACAAAGTAGCCACTTAAGTCAAGCGGGAAATATTTTAAGGCAAAAAATATTCAACAGTTAACGACAATTAACCGTTGCTCGTTTACGCTATGGCAGTTATAAAATAAACGCTTCACATTATTTTAACTTGGTAGATATTTTGCTTCTACAAATGTGCCCAGTCTCATTCGCGAGTATCGTTTCGCCCCATTTTAGATTTCATGTCTGACGAAACAGGAAAAAAATACTGTATTTTTTTATCTGACTGAACTGAAGAAGAGTTTGCTTTTTTTTTATTATTTCGTAAAAAGTGTTTCTGTTAGAAGCAACGCGAGATATAAAATAATCTTGTGAATGAATACATTTAGCATAATAACAATAACTCAAGTTAACAGATATTGCTACAAAGACTCAATTAGGACTACTGCCATAGTACAAACTACTTTACTTTATCATAAGCGTTTTATTACTCTTCAATAAAACAGTTGAACTAGAATAGAAATAACAGTAATAATAAGAATATATATTTTTTTCAACAAAAGTCAGTAGCAATCTAATTAAGGGATATGGGATAAATGCACATTAAGCAAAGTACAACCCTCAACTTGTTCAAGTTTCAAAATGCGAAATGTTGTCTCCCTACTTGATAATGTATATCTTTATGACTACTTTGATAACTTACAAAATAGGACATGTGGAAACAATGTTTTTAAAAAAATTAAACGATTCTCTTATACCAGCCAACCATATAGAAGATGTAGGAAAATGAAACAAACCAAACCAGAGAGAGGTGCCTTTTTGGCCAGAGAATTCAAACCGCTTTAACCAAAAATCTTATTTAATTTCATGCAAAATTTAGAAACTTGCCAAAAAAAGGAAATACGAAGGAGCCAGTGAAAATGACTGAAAATTTCTTCTAAGAACTACATAGAATATAAAAAAAGAAATAATGAAATGGCTAGTGTCAATGGTTACGTAAAGCTGGAAATATGCACCAGCAGCAGCCTACGTACTCTTTAAGGGAATCCCATTTTTTTCCTGATCTCTCGTGGTCGTGTCGCCTTAATTTTTACAATGGCATTATCCTTAATTAGTATTGCATCTCTAATAACAATGATCTCTTTACAGCCGGCATGCGTAACTAAAATGTTATTGCTGTGGACCCTCGACTACATTTACAACTTCATCTCCAGGATAATCAAATGATATCGTGATGTGATGGTAAAGGGGATGGATATATATGGCTGTGTGTGTGCTAATACCTAAATGTGGACGAGACTCTGTACACATACAAGACTCTTCACATGACTCTTCTTTTTGCCACACTCTTCAAACACGCAACAGAGTCACGTTTATAATATATCAAACGAGCATCTCTCTTTCATTAATTGGATGTGTACAGTAGATTACACAGCTTTCAAACAAGAGCAATTTAATTAAAAATAGCTAACTAATTTGGGATCTTCATAGGCTGACATGAATTGTACAAAAAATATTTTAGTTTGCGTTACCCAAAAAAACATGAGCGTGACGAACCCAGAAATGAGCTAAATTCAATGTACCAATCTAGGTAATTTTACAATTTTGAGGGCATTCTGAGACGACTAATAAATGCTCCTTCATTTGCAATTTCATTGGGGCTACCTGTTGTGCCATGTGAATAAATTGCTGGTGTATAATTTGCACATTCATGGCAAATGATAGTTATGATGACGGAGTGAAGTATGATAAGGAATTAATTAACTTGTTTTATGAGTTACTTTTGTAGAAAAATCTTCAGCCTGTGTAAAAAATTTAATCAAAAGCTGATTTAAGCATAATTAAAAATATCACTATTAGTACGTTGCAAAATGTAACTGAATTTGTAACCGACTTTGACATGCGAACATTAAATTTATTTTCTTTGACACGCTTACAAAATGATACCAGAAACTACTATATTATGCCTATTGCTTAACTAATTAGCGAATCTTCCTGTAAAACCATACTTATTTGTAAAAATTTATGCCCTTCAATTGACTCCATTATATACCCATACCCATTCATTTTTATAGTCTGCTAAATTATCTAGTTTCATTAGTTAAATTATGAAACCACAATATAAAAGAGTGTTAAATTTATTATCATCATTTTCTATACAGCTTAGAAAAATAGTGGCACGAGACTCAAGAAAGATCAGGTAAAAAAACATTTTTATGCATTTATTAGTATGTAAACAAAAGACTCTCTACTCCTCCTCCTCCTCATCATCATTCACAAAGTACAATTAAATAATAATGGTATTAGTAACGAGAGTGATGATGATCATCACCATCATAAGCCATTTCAATTACCGCAATAATAATCAACAATTTATATTGACCCTTTCTTTTAGTATTTGTTGTGGTTTTTTCATTCATCCATCCCTTTATACCCGGATTGGTTGGGTGTATATATTTATATTTTATATGCGTCAATATATCCCATTTCTTAAACTAATGTTTATGAACTCAGAGAAAAAGTAAGGTACAAAATGTGTAAATAAAACGGTAAACTCTCATATTATTATTATCACAAGCATATGAAGTGCGTTCATTCATACATTCTCATAAAACGCTGTATCTAGCTGTACGTTTGTAAGTAAATAAAATGATGAATAAGTGAAACGAACAGTACTGACTTTTATGCCATATATTTTTCTCTGATGCTTTTAAAAATCGTATATATTGCTGTTGTAATAGACATACGCACATTTATTATTGCATTGCGAGTTTCTCATGTTGAATCGCATAGAACTTATATTACGAGGAAGAGGGCGATGATGATGATGATGATTATTATGGTACAATATAAAAAGAATATTGAGTGACTTCGGCAGTAAATTATATAAGGAAAAATTTTTTTTTCATATAAATATACAAACTGGGTAAAATGTACTACTAATGTGTTGTTTTATGCACACACCTTGTGTGCAGCAAGCGATAGTTATAATAAAAGTTGAATTCATGGGGCATATTGGCTCCGTGTTCGTTGTTGGTTGATAAGGTGATGATGAATAATGGGGAAAAAATGAAAGAAAGGGATACCTAGATGAGTGGATGGAATATATATCCGTATTGGATCTTGAGAATATGCTATGGTTACGTACATACAGCCATTGCTTTTACATTACTCATCCTGTGACGTCTAATAATAATAGGTGATCAGTTGCCATGAGTACCTTATAAAATCCTATTAAGTACCTACACATGTATTTTTGTTCAATAAAGCAACCATGATGGATTCTAACATTAAGATGATAATAGTTTTATCACTATTTGTAGCATAGCTACTACTTCAATCTATCAATGTGAAGAGTCATGTTTAAAATTGAAACGGGGAGAACAACTAATTTTATGAGGATTGTAACGACTCAATTTTATATCTTTTACGACATTTTGCGTGTGCCTCCGTTTATAATACTATAGTAAAATGCCATATTACACGATTATTAGTGTGTGGTTGAACGTTACTGCATAATAGCTTGCAAGGTGCTAAAAGATGGCTTAATAAAAATTATAATGTGCAGATTATCACTCGATACTCGTTTGTTAATGATCTGTTGTATTATTTGTGGTCGATTTGATAAATACCTCGTTAAATGCAACTCATGTAGTAAAATGAACATCAAGAGAGTTTACATTTTCTTTGCGAAAAAAATATCAATGTTGGAAGGCGCATGGTGAAACTTTTGCACACTTTAAAGTAGAAACATTATTTTACATTTACTTATGAAAGCATTTTAAGCAGAGGATTTTCAAAAAATACACGCCTTCCTTATCCCAATGGCCGATTTTACTCATGGCGCCACCTTGACTACGTATCAGACTGCCATTTCCTACCTTTCAATATTTTGTACCGGAAACAATTTCTCTAGTCGACTGGCCTATTATAAGGCTAGCAGAAACGACAATGACAACAGTTTACCAAGGAAACTGCGTGTAATGTGGGAAAAGTAGGAAGATCTCAAGTTATACATCATCATCGCCATCTCTTCTCACCGAAGCGATGAGAAGGATGGGCGAAAATGTTGATGGCTCTTCAATATTTTTTTGCTTTCCCAGACTCCTATTGACGTTCTCACGTCTTCACCATCTTTCTGCTCATCTTTTTCTCACCAATCTGCAAATCCATGTCTAAAGACCATTCCTTCCGAGTGAATTGAAAATCCATCACGTAAGTAATAATGACTGTAATGATGAATAAAAGTTATTGATCACTTGAGTTACCCATAGGTAGTAAAAACGCCATGTCGGTTTTCCAGCCAAGCATACAAAATTGAAGTTGTTGAAGCATACTAAAATGACGAGAGAGAAGATAATGATGAGCACCTATAGTATAACTGCTCAACTCTGATTTTTATTACGTTGATGATGAGCTAACAATACGTGGAAAGAAAGAGATGTGTCGTTTTGAGAAAAAGATTATTTAGGTGCTACTCTGGTAAGGAAAAGGAAGGAAGTAGCTAATAATTTTGAGAGTATGAAGATGTGATAATACTAACAACACGATTGGGTTTTTGGGATACTGGTTATCTTTTAAAAATTTTATTGCCATTATTACCTATTTCATTCTCCTACACAACTTGTCTTGTTGTTGTTTTCTTTTAAGGGCTTCTTCTCTGTCTATTCAGGTTTGTTGAGTTGAGTTGAGTTGCTGTGACAAAAATGTTAATAGCGCGGTATGGCGATGTTAATGAAGAGGATAATTGGGCGCCATATAACAAAAATCTGTTTGGGTCAGTTTTGATGGTTGGTTTGGCGGAAAGTGGGGTTAAATTGGAGGAGGATGAGGAAAACTATATAATAATATTATATGGTTGTGCAATTACAGCATTATTGCCCTTTTCAAAAAAGGACATTGTGTGTCGCTTTTATTATTATAATATTATCTCTCTTATTGCTCTCCTTTTAAATTCAAAGCTTTTGCTTACATTTTCGTTGGCTTAATAGCAGTTGGACGTAGCAGCATTATAATGCACAGTTTTTGTGTACGTGCATGCACATGGAATTCAAAAAAAGATGAACCAAAAGTCTCTTTCAATTCAGCCTTTTTCTCTCAAATCTTTTGTGATTTATGACAACTTGCTTTTTCGTTCATGTTCTATGAAACTTTCAAGAGCTTCACATTCTCCTCCGCTCGATTGTAAATTTCTAGCGCATTGAGAGAAGGAAAAAATTTTGAGTTATAAACTCAATCTGACTGACTGACTGACAACATTACTCAATATAACTGAATGTTTGGTTCGATAGCGTATATAAATATTATTCCCAAATTGTGTCGGTGATTGGGAGATAGTCGAGAGAGTATATACAGTTGTTGTATGTCATATAATAAATATATTATATCCATCTGCTACAAAAAGTCAAAAGTCAAGTTAAACTTGCAACATTGTTGCTTAGGGTTTTCCTTTAGCCTAATAGGTAATAATAATGGGTGATGCAATGTTACGCTTATTATATTGTTGTTTCTCTCAACAATTTTTGTATCAGAGTTGTGCACCTCTGTCTGTTTTCGGAGCATTTATAACGATGTCTTTATTGCCTCCTTAATTTTTAGCTGATAAATCTGTTAAAGATGGATAGATGAAGAAGAAGATACATACTTAAGATGCATTCATTAAAACTGCCCCTGCCTCTTTATAGTATGATGAAACAAGCCTGTTGTAAAGTTATATCGAGTGAGAAATTCTACTTTGCATCGAATACAGAGAGATTACTGATCATGCACACATTTTTTGGATACATGGACGTCTACATCGAAAGTGTCAACGAAGTCATACAACAAGTCAATATAATGATAGGCAGACTTAAGTTGGCATACGTATTTATTTATTTGACCATTTATTATTATTACGCCAATGCAGTTATATTGCTTGGTTGTGGACTTTATATAATAATTACAAGCGAGAGAATAAAGACATAATCGGGATTTAGTAACTGTTTATCAAACGCTAATTTAAAAAGATTACACCACAAAACCGCATGGTAATCATTGATCTATATAAAAGAGCTCATTTTTATAATGCTTCATTCTCTTTAACGAGAAGATCCTGAATGAAAAATAAGGCTTGAACTTGAGAATGCATAATCAAGTAGATTATTTATTCATTGACCACAAATTGCTATTTTACCGCAACAATAACAATAATAAAATGGGGATGGACTTGGTGGTATATAAATAAATAAATAGTCTTTAAAGCAATAATTTTAACGAGGTAGCAATTATTGAGATGATAAAAAAATGGTTGGTAGTGGAGTACCATGAAATGTCCTGGACCACATGAAATAAACCATTTTGCAAAAAAGTTAACATTCTTTTGCTTTAAATCATTTTTCTTGACAATTCAACCATTAACCAAGAAACTATTTTTAAATGCTTGTGTGAAAAGCAAGCCAAGTCATGAAAAACACAATCAATTTAATCGCAATTTACGCATACGCTTTTTCTTGAAGTTTTAGTCGCGTTTCTCTTTAAAAATTGATTAGCCTGACTATTTATTCCAAGCGAACATGTTAGCAGAGTGGCTGCAGTTAATAGCTTGTCGCAAAAGTACTAAAAATTTACTCTGAAGTACAAACCGAATATGTGAGACTCGTGTACTACTACTCCTACTGCTGCTATTAACTAACCTGTGTGTGTTAGTCCTACATTTTCTTTTCCTGCTTTGATAAAGTCAAGCCACTTTTCATGCCATAAAAATAAACATTTTTATTCTTTCCTGTCACCGTCCAAAAGTCAGAGAAGAAAATATAGTAGGTAATTTACTGCACTACAAAATACTACTAATACTACTGGCGACTTAGCAGAAGCAATAATATGTAATGTTACCATACGCACATTATTATTGGCATCATTACCTATTCTCATTATTATTACATGATAATACGAACATCTTCCTTTACTGCCTCTCTTCTCGCATAGATTGGTAGACTAATGGCGAATAAGCGACTCTAGTGGAATGAAATATTAAAATTGTTTATCGTAATATTTAATCATAAGCATGCATCGTGCAGGAACAAAGGGAACGAAATTGAACGATAGCTTCTATATAGCAGCTACCTTGATAATTTTTTTTTGAGAAAAATATGATGATATCACATTTCTGAATCTTGGTCACGATTTCTTTTCCTTTTTCTCGTATCCTCACCAACCTTAACAATCATGTGTGAAGTGGTCATGATGAGTGTGTAGTACTTTTGATGGTCTCACTTCACATGTGATCATGATAATCCTCCTTGAAAGTCTCGAGATAAATTATGGATAAAAAAGATGGATAATGTATGCTTGAGCTGTTTTTTTCATGAAATACACAATAATAAAAAAATATAATAATATGAAATGATACAAATGCTAGATATATTGTGTGTCTCCTTCCTTTTTAGCGAGGATGACCTTATCGTCAGCTAAAGAATGAAAATTATACACACATTTATTTATTACCTAACAAAACATGCCATTCTTCTAGTTTTAGAGCCAGTTAACGAAAACGTGAATCGTGGACAGAAAAAAAACAAGAAGCTTGTTATATGATTCATTGTCTTTATTCAAATCACTAAACTAAAATGCTCAAATGGATGTATAGAGTCATGTACACAGCTTGAATGAAGATAGATGGGAAATTAGCGTTTATAAAATTGTAAACAGGAGCTCTCAAAATTTTTACCAAGGTTTGCATGAAGATGGGTTGAAAATATTAGAAAAAAAGTATCCATTCAAGTATAGTTGGTAGAATATTTAAATTTTCCGTTTTATTTTCATTTAAATAATTGCTCTACTTGCCTGTTACCATTAAACCTGCTTTTTTAATATGCAAGCTAAATTATGTATGTGCCCGGCAGTAGGGAAAATGATACAAAAAATTATTTCATAAATATACCTACTTAATTCATACAAGTTTTGAAACAAGTTAATTTTTATTATCATTCCAGGGTAAAATAGTGTGTATTTCACATTATACGTGTAAAGTGTCATACTTTTATGATGATTACTATACACTCTCAGTATTTAGTACGAAAGACCCTGTGGGTTGTTACACGGTTGCATATTATAAAATGTGTCTCTTTTCCCTTTCTTTTAGACCTTGAAAAGTTCAATAAAATTGGCACCTTCTCTTCAAGTTTTCAAGCAGCAGTAGCACAACAGTGGCAGTTGGTACTCAAAAATTTCGCACCTTTTTCATTCTACCAAAAAGAAACATGCTTTTTAAAACTTCTTATTGCCTGCCATCTCAAAAACATCGAAAAGGTCAAAAGGCATCAGTGGACATAGTAGTCATCCCAAAAACCCATCCGCATACATACATTGACATTAGCCATCTTCATTTAGCAAAACCGAAACCAGAAACAAGATGCGACTCTCTGTATATTAGAAAAATATGAACGTAATATTTATGATTGAATAATATGAGTAGAGAGAATCCCAAAATTTTTATAACCTATAATAAACTGCTATACTGTATATAAATACACAGTGAAATGGTATTTAGTATTACCTATACATTTTCAGATCAAAATAAGAGTCCTGGTTAAATAAGAAGGGGGAAACAGAGATATTACTTTTCTTCTCTGCTGAGATGTAACGAATGCATTTACAAAAATTGTTAATCCGTCGGCACAACAAATAATTCCAGTTTTCATCTTCATCCCAAACGAACTTCTATAGTATTTCCATTTTCGAAGAATGTTCTCCTCGCGCATCCATTTTTTTAACAAGAAAAAATAAACTGGCTAGAAAAGTGCATTTTGGAGTCAAGAGACATAAATAATTAACATTTTTCAAACAAGTAAAAAAAAAATAGTCCGTAACACGTAGCCGTAGACAACTTTTTGATCTGATCTGTTGTGTAATAAGAAGGAGAAGAAGGGAAGCGCTTTTCTGTTGTGATGATGATAAGTCTAGTCGTCTTATTATTACTTATAAGCAAAACCTTAATAATATATAGTTATTATCGCTTATCAACTTTACTCTAGTAATACTGCTGCTTATAGCCAATATAATCATTATTGTGTTATTGTACGTTGTAAAATTTTAAGGAAAAAAACATTGAATTGCCTATATATACAATGGAGTGACCTGTCTTTCAAAAATGCCAAGCAAAATGGTAAGACAAAATTTAAAGCTTTGACGAAAAAGACATCCCATTTTAAATGTTATTCAGAGATGCGAGAGAGATGAGATGAATTGTGGGCAACACAGAGGAAAATGAAAGGATGATGATCAAGACTTGTGGGAAAGGTATAAAATGGCAGTTTTAATTACCGTGTCACCATAAACCTTCAATTGATGATGAATTATATCATTTTATTTAGTGTTAACAATCGCAACAAAATTTCATGGGAAAAAAATTTGTTGCGAAAAAAAATCCTGAGAAAAAAATTGCTAACAGATTTCTTAATGAAATTGAAATGGGGAATGATTTATCTCGTTTTAAGTCTTAAAGCTTGTTCAACATTCATCATTATCATCACACAACTTACAACTTTAAACGCTTTATAATATCCAGCAGCAGAGAAGTGAATAAATGTCAAATGTTTTCAACGAATCAATTGTTTTGAAGGGGAAAAGCCAAAAGCAGTCAAAACTAGCCTTTTTTGTTCAATTGAAAGGTTTGCCGACATGAAAACGACAAAGTCAAAGGAACCTTTGACTTTTGCTTATTGTCTACCACCAAAACAAGTGTACACTCCTCTCAACAGACTGAGAAGATAGATATCTATACATTTTTTTTTCTACACCATTCTTTCCTATTGTGTTTAATGTTGTTGTAAAAGTATCAATAATCTCATTGTCAGTGGTAAGGGTCATCATCATGAATTTTGGTATGATCGCTGCATGCTATATGTTTACACGTATTTAAACAAAAAAGGTAGGGCCAACCAAACAACTTAGAAAAAAATGAACGAAAAAGAAGGAAATTCATGTCACAGGTTTAGCTCAGCAAAGAAACTCAAGAAGTTAGAGTATAAAATTGTTAACGGAGTAAGAGCGGTAGTATCAAAATATACACGTATTTCCTATAAGGAAGAAAAAAGATGTGTTTTTTTTCATAAAGGAATAAATGGGAAAAGAGGAAGAAGAAGAAGTGTTATAAAAGGCGGTGTATACTTTTAGGCACGCATCTACTTAGGTTTTATTACCCGATAATTTCCAATCCAATTCAGAGCAAAAGAGCGAGTATGATCACATCTATTCTCAGATTGTTTGTTGGAATATATAACATTGCTCTCTGCGTTCATTTTCAAGAGAGAGAGAGAAAACGACAATGACGATGATATGACGACTAACAACAGTCTGTCTCTGTTTACTCACTTGCATGCATGCACAGACATGGATCCTTTTTTTGTGTGTCTTCTTATCTTTCATTGTGCCGTCGTCGTCGTCACCATCATCGTCCCTTTATCTTTTACCGGAGGCTTTAGGGCCTATAATATTATGTGTGTCTAAAGTCACTTGGATGTAAAAATGTAATATGCTCTGCTCTGAGTAAGTTAATCCCATATAACAGCATGCTGCTGGCCGGAAATATGTATTTGAATGGATGCAAATAAAAAAAAATGGAGAAAGCTATTGCATATCGGATCAGATATCACAGTGCATATTATTATGATGCATGAAATTATGGAAGTATTTTCCACATCTGTGTTTTAACCCTTGTGCTAAAAATGTAAAAAAAAGTTATAGCGTCATAGTTTTTTTATGTGAAAATCTTGTTTTAGGCTTTTGCCTTTGGCCCTTTACAAGAGATCTGTCAAGTTTTATAGATCTCTCACACTTTCACATGGTTTAGATCAGTTTCATTCTTTTATCTTGCGTCAGTAGAGAAGTTGTATGAATTATTTAGGTATGCAATTATTTGCTACATTTCTTTGGTTTTTCCATGACCAGGAAATGATTTCCTAGAAACTAACCGATGACGTATTTGGACATGACATGGATTTTGTTTGCTGCTATAATATGGAATGGGTTTGGTAATTGGTATTTATTTGGCAAATGAATACTGCTGCTTTGCTTGAATTAAATTAGCTTTTATGTATCTTTAATTCTCCTTGTAGAAACTCGCATGTGATTAATAGAATTTGTGATTGCCATGCAAAATAAATACACAAGCTAATTTTCCCCCCTTAATCCATAACCCCAAATGATTATAAGATTTTAGTAGAGACTGTACAAGAATATGTTCACATTAGTCAGGTAATAATTATAAACTAGATTTCTTAATTTTCTCACCAATTCGCTAATCATGTTAATGATAAAATCCCTTTTGATTCATTTGAAATCCATTCTCTTCCAAAACCACCCTTTATATTTATAGGTCATATCACTATCACCAATAAAATTGAATACTGATGATATGGGTGCTCTTTTGTCTCTAAACTAAAAGCCATGCTGATTTTATTGTTACATCGATTATCGATAAGTGATACATAAACATTTAAGAAATAATATTATATTACTCACTACAACAAGCTTATTAGCTGCCTTAACGCCCAATCTGTATGCACTCATTAAACACACCCAAATGCGCACATAACACACATTTTAAATGAGCTCATTCTTGTAACTCAAGCGGCAAACATCTCACTCTCTCATGAATTTTGCGTCTCCTTTCCATAATAAAAATCCCTAATTACATGACAAAATATCCCTCAACACCGAATCCAATTGAGCAGCATTTATTAGACAGAGCCCCTTGCTGACATTCAGCCCTTATTTACCCAAAAATCGAGTGTTGCATTTGATTTTATTACTTTTCAAGTATTGTTTGGTCAATGTTGTTCCTCTCTTTGATCTCTTTCGCCTATATAATACAACCATATAATATACATTTTTGACTTATTCACTTCAAAAAACCTTTTCACTCTCCAGAGTTTTATTATATGAGTGAAAAAGTGCGTGACCGACTGTAAATACGAGTGCATCACGCTGTGAGCTTTAGCTTGTACAACCAAATAATAATAATAGATAAGATGAAAACGTGCTCAAAAGCTATACTTTTCTCTCCCCAACTGTTTTTGTGTACACTTTTAGGCAGGAGCAGCTTGACTAAACAAAGATGTTCTTGTTGAGGAGAAGAGTATATCGGTAGGCACCTTACCGGGAAAATGTCACCACTTTGACGAAACATGAGATGGTATAATAATGCAAATGGACAATTGCATTGTTGATGATGATCATGATCATGAATTGTTGTACCCTTGTCCTTATAAAGTGAACAAGAGCGAGGATTTTTAAAGATGAGTACAATATAAGGGATTTCGAAGGAGGATCCTTCGGTTATTGCATATTATAAACTCATAAATGATTTCCTTCCTATCTAACTGTTCATTACAAAATATTATTACCGGTCCGCAGCAGCCAGAAGAAGAGAACCTTTTTTTTTCTTTGGGATGTTATACCAAATAATGATGATAATGAAGATGCTGAAAGGTTGGAGGAGGGAAAAAAAACGGAAGGATATGTGTTAGGTGTGGATTTTTGCTTATGTCGTCTTAAAAGTCATCTCTTGTTTGACGAGAATATAGAGACTTGATAGCAAGTTTACAGGAAGGTGCCTTGGCATATCTTTTTCCTTTGGGAGCTCATATTATAATGTACAGAGTTAAAATATTTTCAATTTT
Organism: Coecobrya sp. COE2; assembly: GCA_027743765.1. Classification (NCBI taxonomy): domain Eukaryota; kingdom Metazoa; phylum Arthropoda; class Collembola; order Entomobryomorpha; family Entomobryidae; genus Coecobrya; species Coecobrya sp. COE2. The sequence continues at coordinate 35,183 of JAHZMV010003575.1, forward strand.
TGAAAGATATGCTGCTTATATGCAATACAAGTTGAAAATGATAATAAAGTGATCATAACATTTGGAGAAGGGATCACTTTATATTGATCCCTTTCGTTATATACATGTATATACTCTAAGGACCATAATTTTTTTCCTATAATTGTTCCTACACTGCAACTGCATAGTTTATGGCATGCAACCAATCAAACATTTGTCGTAATCCTGTCAACGGCCAATTTAAGTTTTATTATGAGGATTACAACTACTGATCAGCAATATTTTTTCCTTTTATTGTACAATAGATAAACACAAGATAGAAGAGAAGAGAGGATTCTTATTCCAGGGGAAAATTTTATTATTAGACAAAGATTTTTTTTTCTCTTCCTCTCTTTTTCAAGGATTAGGTCATCATCACCTCTGGCTCGTTTTTGGAGTAAAAGTATAATATATTTATGTAGAGAGAGATTACAACAACCAAAGTGACTTATTTTCAAGGGATGCCTCAATAAAATCCAAAAGTTTTATAGCACGTCATCCTTTATTTTGACTTTTTCAAATGTCATCACGATAATAATGATGATTATCATCCTCATCATGGGTTTGGGTGCTCTTTGACAATCACTGGGACAACTGCAATAAACACAATCACAAGAAAATTATTGGTCCCGTCTTCTCATCATTATGGAATGGTCAATAATTGTTGTGTCTCTTCAAACAAGTGATGCAAATATAAAAAAAGAAAGGTGATCAGTACTGCTAAACACATTCTTTTGTCCCAAACGGTTGGATTTACAATGTTGTAAAATTTTTGAATGGACAATAATTATTATGACCTATTCATTACATGTTTGACTTGTTTCTTTGGTTTTCTTTCATTTTTTTTCTTCAATTGCAATTACCGGTCATTATTACAAAATAACGTAATTGTAAATCTTAAAAGAAGAAGATGAGTACTAATGCGAGTTGTGAGAAAATATTTTTGTGTGACCAATTTCGGAAGAGTGTAAATGAATGTGTCAATAAATTACTAGACACATTATTACCAATGCAATAATATACAATGTGTAATAATCCAATCTACTAATCGCTTATTTACGATTCATTCATCTGATTAGTGGAGACGGGATGCGAATCGATGGGAACTTTTTTTTTCCGGATGGGGACAAATTCCAGAAAAAATGACGCAGTGTATTTTTTTAAATGCGCAGTTTATAGAAGGCATGAGAATTTTTTCCATTAGAGCAGGAGGACTCTAGAAGAATCTGAGAGAAAAGTGTGGGCAGGGACTTGTCCAAGGAACAAAATTTAGAGCAGCATTAATGTTTCTTGTAAGTGGTACAGGAGACGGTGAGAATGTAAAGGATTAATGGAATTACATGATGTAGTAATTATGTTGAAGGTTGCGAGGTATGAATGAAGATGATGACATCATTTAGTCCATCGGTTTAAATGAAAGCTGTATACCCAGCCCTGTGGCCCATTCCACCCATCATTATGATGCAATTAGAAACAATTTTGAGATAAGTGCGTCCACAACTTTTTGGTTAATTTCTTTATAGACTTTGCACTTTTCTCAAAAGAAATAAATACGTTTCTGTCTTTACCCTCAAGAAAAAAAATTTTTTCTAGGAAATCTCAGACAGACTCAATGTTAAAATATATCAGTGGATTAAACATGTTCTCAATAAAATCTGATGAAGTCATCAACTGGAAAAAAATCGTACGAGGACTACAACAAGTGGAGTAGTAATCTCTCTGGAGAATGTAGAGCTGATTTAATACCTTCTCCTGAAATCCTAATGCATTTATAATATACAATCGCTTACATTTAAAATAATATATTTTTTTCCTCTTGTCTCTGGCCTGCTCTTGCATTTTTATTATTTATTTTTGCTGAAAACCTTTAGCATATCAGGATCTATCAACGCCGCGCCACTGTGTTCAGTGTAACAACTTGAGAGAGAAGAACAATTAAGCCAGCCGTGTTTTACAGCACATAATTGCGTTTAATGACTTGTGGGATATTTTATAAGCTACTCCAATCTCCTTTTTTGAACAGCTAAACAAAAAGTACTCATGACATATCATATCAGTAGAAATGTTAGTCTAGTAAAGAGCAAAAGCAAATCCTCACGTGATATTGTAATTTAGCGTTTATATAAATGCTTACCATGACCAGGTAATTATTTACATTGTTTTGATCCGTGTGTGCGCGCGTTTGTTTGTTTCAGTCTATTTACCGACACGGCTTGATGTAGTAAATCTTAAAATTTGATCTTCCATCTTTTCTGATATCAAGCTTTGCAAAGCACATTTTCTACTGAAAGCAAAGAAAAGCACGGCGTCAATATGCAATTAAAACTTAAAATTGAGCTGGTTGGAACATGGATGGTGATGTTGTTAAAAAACAATTAGGTTGGCGTATGTATAGAAGCCAAATTAAGGAAAAAATAAATTGTTAGAATGAATGCGTGTGGTTTTAGGGAGACTCACATAATCGGATTGACAATCTGAAAAGGAATTATCAAAGCTAAATCAAGATAGCTATACTGAAAACGTCTACCTTTGACCCTTTGCACATATATGAACTTTATTTAAGAGAAAATTTCAAAATGGAAACTATTAGCGACTTTCCCTTGGAATAATTATACATAACGAGATATTAATGCATATGGGTAAAGTAACATCCGGTACAGCAGTTTTAATTGTTACTTTACTTCAAATTCAGGTCCTAATGTAACCGCAGTTAACAATTACCCAAGTCATAAATGTCATTCCAATCAATATATAACGTAAGAAATCAAATTGTGTTTAAAAATTCCAACTTGCATATTCTAATATTCTATGCAAACATTTATCATTTTTTCTAGTTTAATGGAAATTGTTATGCAATATTAATAATTGCGCTTTATTGTGTATCTTGTGTATTCACCAAAAAGATAATATTAAACTATCTACACATTGCCTATATGAATAAACGCGTGGATGATGCCTATATTATTAAACAATTATAACCCTCTATAATGTCAACAATCATCTTCATAATAATCATGTCATTGCAGTTTATTGCGGTGCAGTAAAAAGTGCAACGAAGATTGCTGCACACTGTGATTCATTGAGAGAACCCAGGATGATGAATCAGATAAATGATGTACCTACACATTTATATTCCTTTTTCTGTGTGTCTCACTACTATAGCAGCCATAAATAATATTAGTATAACTGCACACACAAAAGGCGACCACAGTGTTTACGAATGTTAGCAGTTAATATAACTCTTTTCTTATTACTGTTATGTAGTTTACAGCACTCAGAATTTCTGAGCCTGTGCCGCATTTTATCAATTTATTTTCTTTAGATTTAATTGCCATTTTGAATTATGCGCAAGTGGTTTTATAATAAAAAGTTTTTATAAAAAAATAGTTTTCATGGTGACTTCTGCACATTTACTTGAGCATATAGCAGTTTTCTTCTTCTAAATGTGCACTTTTTCTTTACAAGGCTTAAAATGTTTACACAATTTTAAGTACACGTTAAATGCTTGCCAACGACCGACCTTAAAAGTATTAAAACTTTTTTCCAAGTTGTCATAGATTTCTGAGTAAACAAACAAACATTGAACTCGAATAATGCTAGAAATATTCAGTGTGTACCGACTTGTTATTATTGTTGTTATTTAGTATGATTTTTACTTTATTGTAGGCTGATAAGAAGGAAATAAAATGCTTATCAAGAACAATGATCAGTGTTTCCTGTAGAAGAACAGGTAGGCATTATGATAACATTCATTAAACAACTAAAGTAACAGAAAAGGTTTACTTTGAAATTTACTTACAAACTTAACCAGTCGTGATCAAGTTTCAAAATTATTTTCAACATTTTTAATTTTGACGCATATACATATTTAATCTTTCGTTAACCGCAAACTTTCTTTTGTCCCAGAATCAACCTTAGAATTGGGTAGCCATTTTTACTTTTCATTTCAAGACTTTAATAGGTACAACGATTATAATTGCACTTATTTCCACAAATGAGCTATGCCAAATTAGCTGTAGAAGAAAGTCATGCCATCATAATGCATCGTGGATACATGGTAAGTGAATTTTCATGTTATTTTTTTATCACTAACGAAATAAGCCAGACAATTCAGTTTAATTCAAGATAATAGATAAAACATGCTTAATTAGCTTAAAAACTACCCATGTAATAGAAAGAAAACTATGATTTTGTTTTCATTACGCTTATGCATGCGCATAGGTACTTGATGCAAGTTAAACAATGTTAAACAATTCATGTACAATTTTTCTAATTTTTTCTAAAAAAATCCCTTGAGAACGTAAACAAGGAAACGTCAGATGAATTATACATTTTTTGTTTAAAAGTTGCACAATTAAGTTGCTATGACTCCTTTGATGCTACCGACGCACTTTACCCATCCTACTTTAAACCAATTGGCCGATTAAAACTATTGAACATTTTCAAACAAATTAAAACAACGTAGCCGGGCAATTAAAACAAAAAAATATATGTATATAATTGGCATGTCCTTGTGAGTCTCCCACTGGCAAGTACCTATTGACACGCTAAAAAGTTTTTGGCAAGTTCATAAACCAATTATTTCTGAAAACAACAGCCTATTTCGCCCAACAATATTTTTTACGCATTAATCATCTCTCTCTCTTCATATTTTACTTGTCTGGATGCTTTGAGAGAAGTTCTCTTTACACTTTTTTTTTGTATCTGCAATGCAAAATACAAAGTTGGCATGGAATACGCAATCCGCAGATAATCATCATCATCCGCGTCATTACTTTTCATGAAGTGGAATATCATTATTATTATTATGAAGTTGCGGTTGAATTCTCAAGTTGCCCATTTTAGTGAAAAATTCCCCTTGGAACGCTTTATCGATTTGGACGGGCACAAAAAGGAAAAACAGACTGACGGACTGGTTGCCTTGTTCTCTATATCGCTCGGTTATTCTATCAACTTCCCAGCCAGCTTGCCACCACCAACACTTATGAATATTGCGTACACACTCACAAAATCAGAGTACATATGTATATTATTTGATTCCGCTTGTTATCCCGACTAACTTCTCAATTATTATCAAGTCCAATGCAAAAGATAAAAAAAAGTTTGAGCATGAGCGCAAAAAAATAGAAATGTAACACGGATGTAAAAAAGTAATATTGTACAAGAGAAAATCTAATATAGGGTGTTTGCAAGTGAGTTACACAAAGATAACTTTTATATATCAAGCTCTCTGATTCTTTTTCTGTGTATTAGTATATCAGATTAAATATATATCTGCATTGTTTGAAGAACCAGTTGATATATATAAGCCATGTGAGTATGATCTGCCTCCCTCGTTGGGAATTAACTCACTTTGCGCAATATGAAGACGGTCGCACTCAATTTCTGAGATTTATGTATTGCGTTTAAGGTCTTTCAGTGAATTTATTAAACCGAAACCCACCTCAAAACCCTTTCTTCTCTTCTGTGAGTGCTCACCCAATCGCATAATAATAATTGCCAAATGAAATGTTATCGTAAAAAATGTATAAGCTTCTGCACGCGTTGGTAGATACATTGTATTTATATGAACAAGCTGATAAAATAATCCTCATCTTTTTTACATTTTAATCACTTAATTGATTTTTTCTAGTTGTTTCGTAGAAAACCAATGGCAACGTGTTTTTTTAGACCGTACAACAATTAGTGACTAAGTCTGTCGTTTCAATATGAAGTTGTTTTCATTTCCTTAGAAATGTTTCGATCATGGCGTCCAGGCGACTACGCCTCGTCATTCGCCCATTCGTCATAATCCATCATCATCAAAGTTTCGTTAATGAAGTAAAGATCAACCTGAAGATAGTAATTGGGTGCACGCACGAATACCAATTTTCCATGCTAATACATATAATAAAAAAATGCCAAAGACCTGTCTATAACAAACAGCGTGAAATAGCGTTAATTAAAGTGGTTCATAATATTCTATAAAGCTGTAGCAAACATGATTGCAACAATGCTCAATGTCATTACAATTCGGTACAATCGAGCAAGGTAAAAATGAAAAAAGCGTGATGAACAATGACAACAATTGGGAATGTAGTTTATTATTATTAAATGGCAATAACATTATTGATATGTAAAACTTGATGCGAATAAATCGTTAGTAATTGAGCGTGAATGTATTTTAGTTGGGTTCCTTCCTTCTTTATATACACACACATAAAGCGCTAAACAGTTGCATAAAAATGAGAATATAAAAAAAGCATTGTGAGTTGTGAGAAGGGAGAAAAAAAAGTTTGTGTTTTTGAGTGAGAAGAGAGAGACGTGAAGTGAGTGAGTGAGAAAAGGGCTGGGCAATCCCTTGGGAGGTTGAGGATGATGGGGCGAAAAGTAGAGGTATAGGAGGGCTTAACTTGCTTCATTCGGCGGAAATTGGATGCGAGCACCGCCTCAACCATGCAGACCTCCTCGCATACTCGTCGTTCTTACTCTTGTTTTACCATCACTTTTTTTAGAGAGATCTATCGTTACACACACATTAACTAGTTCTCTCTCTGTCTACGTTGCGTTGTTGGCCAGGCTTTTAGATTAACATGTATGAAAAGTCAAGTGGAAAAACTAGTTTTCTGCTCGGTGCAGACCAGCTTTGTTTCTAGTTTTGTTGAACGAAATCTCTCATTCTCTTCGTTTCTACACAGACATGCTATTACACGATTTTCTATTGTTATTATGGCTCTAGATGCAAGTTTTTTGGTTTGTTGATGGAGTACACATTGCAATAAATAATACGTGAGTGTGTACATTCATAAATGTATACACATTTTTAAAAAACTGCAGATGTACATGTTATTATGTATTTTTATGCAATCTTCTTCATTTCTCTGTGTGTTAGATTCCAAAACTGAAACCGTGACGAAATATGATGATGAAAATATGAATATGTTAGATTATCGTCGACATTGAAAATTTTAATTGATGCTATCATTACTCCAAATTAAAGGAATGTGAATCCAAAAAAATATATATTGTGGAAAGGATACATTTTTGTATAAAAGCAGAGCAGATTAGTATTATGAAATGAAAATCACACTTATGTGTGAATTGTCATTTTATGCAAATTGTTGTACATAAAAAATCAATAAACAATTTTTGGTATAACATGTACCTAAAATGTCCCTTGATGTATATTTTACACTTTGTACGTAATCATCAAACTCCTGTTAGCTTCCTACTTGAAATGTCTACCTTTTCGTAAAACATCAAGTCGCAAGTATTGTTGTTGCGATGATGAATGGCGTAACATTGAGCATAAAAGAAATTGTTTTAATTTCAATACAGATAGGTATTGAACATGTAACAATGCATATTATATGAAAAATAAAATAATGCGCAGAAAAACAATTCAAACTGGCACAATAAGAGAACTGCGTGCCAGAGAACATTTTTGCTGCACTACTAATCTGCAAATATAACTAATAGGGTTGCCATTTTAAACAGGATTGTTTCTTGTGAAAGGTGATGATGACGAGAGGAGAAATCTTAACGGTCAGAGAGCTCTGTGTTTTAAATATAGTTTTAACTATACTTTTTTTAGCACAATGTGGAACATTGCAATTAAAAAAAAAGAATGCACACTTTCTTTAACTGAACAACAGCTCCTTTGTGTTCCGATTAAAGTTTTCTGTCCCAATTTCCATTAACTTTAATAGGAATGCGGAGAATGGGCTACATCCAACAAACAAAGTCGTTTAATTAACGACATTCTCAAGAATTCCTTCTCTCCTCCATTCTTACTTCTTCTTCTCTCTGAAGAATTGAGAATTATTCTGATAGAGTAATTCCAAGAACAATTATTTTTTGACTCTTCCTATTTAGTTCACCAAAAAAATCCAATGATTGCGCCAGAGCACAATACAATATCAAGTGAAAAAAATACCAATATAGTGACATAAACGACAAAAGTACAATCAACTGCAAACACTAATAATAATTATAATTATTACTACGTTTCCGTTGTAATCCGAGTAAAGTGTGAATTTTTATTAGTGTTATCATCATTATCATCATCGTCCTGGAAGATAATTTTCTTCTTTGTTTGTTTCTCTTTTAATGTTGCTTGTTTCTGTTCAAGTGGCATTTAGCTTTTTTTCAAGTGTGTCCCCAGTGATCCATTGTACATGGCCTAACTAGTCCCTTTGCTCTCGTATCAGAAAGTGTGAATATAAGTGCCAGCTTCCGATTTTACCACAAAAAAGTACAACAATTATAACAATCTCTACTACATACACTATATATTCTCATCATCAAATACTGGACTTAAGCAATGGTAAAGAAAAAGTCACAACCGTAGCCCCTCTCTCGCATTAATGTTCACGCTTAGAAAATAAAAACCCTTTTTGGAAGAGTGGAAAGATCATTATTTGCTTTTGTTTCTCTATGTTTGTTACATGAAAATAATTAAGTGTGAACTTGTGTGAACAATGATAGGAGTGTTGTTGGTTTAAATGAAAAGGATTTACATAATAATAATAATTGTTGCTTTCTCTTTTAATTTTTTAATGCTAAACACATGGGGGACATAATAGTTAACAAGAAAGAACATTATTATTCAAAAGACGAGTTTGCATTGTGTCGGTGTGCTTTTTGATTGTTAATGGGAAATTTAATTGTGACAATTGTTCCATTGTATTATTTTTTGTTACAAGAAATTACAAGCTTGAGTTTGCTTTGAAAAATGTGTGTGCTTAAATTGGTGTAGACAAAGTGGCAGTAATCGAATTAGATTTTTGGTTTAAAAAACCACTATACTTGGAGTTCACATCACCCCAAAAAAAATATGAAAGAAACCACTGTCAGACGAGGAGTCTTTGTTGAGTAAATTGTAATTCCTCTTATAAATATTTTGTACGTTAATAGCATAATTCGTCATTTCACACTCTTTTTTCTTGTATTTAATGTCATTTAAAATTAGAGTGGCGATAATGTGACTTTCTACAAAGTCATTCTTTGCCCATATTATATTATGTACATGCCTAAATACATTATGCTACTGATATATATTGCAAGTAGGTACAACATCCACAATGAAATCTAGAATATCAACAATGTCACATTGTTGTACTGATACCTCAAAATGACTTAAGGTACACATGTATAATAAGTACCCAAACATTATCATATTAAATTCCTGTTACAAGCTAACCAGCAAAAATTGAGTTGTAACTCTTGCATTTATAAGCTCATAAATGACTTTAAGCCCAGCTTGCAAAAGCTTTGGGTGCTATGCTATTCCATTGTAAAGTGAATATATATGCTTATCACTAAATGAGTAATACGTCTCTCTAGCCACGTTTCCACGTCTAAACTCCTGTCCACGTTAAAACTGTTTCAAGCCAACCGAAAATGGTAGAAAGCAATAATACCTACTTTTAGTAAAAAAAAATAAAATTTTTCAAAGGGCCAGTATACTACAACAAGGCATTCTAGTAGTAGTAATGGATCCCTCATTGTTTTGTGAGCAAAAGAGGTCTAAAGTCAGCCCATGTAAGTATAGCTATTAGGGTGGAAAGAAAGCCAAGCCCTTTTCTGGCACTCTATAAGGAAATACTAGAGTGTTACGGGGTGGGAGTGAGTTTCAGCATTATATTATGCACTGTATAGAGAAACGGATGCTACTGCTGTTAGAATTGAGATGTTAGGTAGGTACCTAAAAAAAATTCCTCCAAAAGCCAAACCAGAAAACGATACCCTTCTGCTTGTGATCCATGCCACTTTAGTACAGACCAACCGAAAAGCATAATATCTTGGCATTATTAACTAAAAGGTTAGTAGCTTCAAGTGGTGGCTGTTTTGTTGTACCAGCAGAGTTTTAAGTTGGAAGAGTCGGAGAGCTGAGAGAGCAAACAGCATTTATTATAATACACAACTAACACCCCGTATTATATTATATCAGAAGAGGCGATATCATCATTCCATACCAAATGGTCGTCATCATCGCCACAAAAGCCCGGAGAGTAGATAAGACAGCGAGTTCTGCATGCAATCAGTTAGTTGCTCTGGATCTGTCCCAGTGTGAACAACTTAATTTGTCTGAAAAAAACGAGTGTTGACACAAACAGTCACAAAACGTTGTATAGCATAATAATATATTATAGTGTTGCTATATTGTTGAAAGCTTGAAAATATTCATTAAGCGATAAAAGCAAATTGAGGAACTGATTTAGATTTTTATTTCTTTCGTTTTGAGAGAAAGTGTTGTAAAAAACATTGTGTGGTGTTTGTTGTTTGTTAATTATTTTGTATTACTTTTGTTATGTGTGTATCAATTATAATTGCTTTGAAAAATTGATTCATGTATATGGAGCTTATATATGCATTTCTTTGAATCAAGTGTGTTTTTGAAAAATGTTTGCAACATGTTGTGTGTTGAGTGTGCGTTATAATTAGAAATCTTGTATTCTGAGAGATTTGTTGTTCTAACTTTTTTTGTAAATCACGGAGGGTACTACCGCATCACGAATTTGGTCAGAAGACGACGTCTCCCTGAATAAGGGTGGTGGTGAACCGTACTGGAAGAATCATATTTCGCCGACTGTTTCCCCTAGCGTGGGGGAAGAAGAAGGGGAAGCGGAAATCTTCAGTGAGTTGGGAAGTGGTTATCGATCAAGTGAAAGCACCTGGAAAGGTGATAACATGGTGTCATACTACAATCCAGCGACAGCAGCTGCAATGTTTAGTCGAAGTGGATCTGGTTATCCCCACCATCATCATTCGCCTCCAACTCAAAATCATCCTTATTTTACCCCAGGCTATGGAGCAGGCTACCACCATCACAATCCCCATGCACATCACGCTAGCCATCAGGCAGCGGCGGCGGCAGCAGCAGGGGGATCCGGTGGAACAGGTTCACCGGTTGGAGCTGGACTTGGAGCTACTGGTCTCCCAGGTGGGGTAACCTCCACACAATTCTCCCCCAGCATGACTGCCGATTTCAACTGTAATCATCAGTACAATCCCCACTTTAGTAATATGACCCCTGATTCCATGGCAGCCGCTGCGGCGGCTGCCGCCGCCGCAGCGTCCAGTCCTTGGCCTGCCACCTCCAGCATGTATAGTACAGCTTGCGCTGCAGCCGTTGCCAGAAACGCTGCCGCAGTTGCTGCTGGCCTCCCTCCACCACCTCCTCCTTCAGCAACACATGGATCCAATTATGAAGATTGGAGTAGTGNCCGCCGCAGCAGCGTCCAGTCCTTGGCCTGCCACCTCCAGCATGTATAGTACAGCTTGCGCTGCAGCCGTTGCCAGAAACGCTGCCGCAGTTGCTGCTGGCCTCCCTCCACCACCTCCTCCTTCAGCAACACATGGATCCAATTATGAAGATTGGAGTAGTGTGGTTGGTGTCAGTGGAGGTCATCCTCATCATCCTCACCATATGCACCCACATGCATACGCACAGCATCATCCTCATCCGTCCTTTTACAATCATCATGCCAGTGCACAACAACCGTCACCTCCCAGCTCAACGCCAAGTTCCCCCAGCTCGTCCCATAGTCCCAGTCATCATGTTTATAGTACATCTAGCACAACACCTAATAATAACGCTAATAGTACCAATAACAATTCAACTCCTTTCAAAACCGAGTTTGGTCCTTGTTCCGGTGGAAACAATCAGGTATGTGTATTTTCTATCATCCTCCTTATTTCATCCACTAATCTTTTCCATTCTCTTCTTTCATTTCATTTTCACACAAATTGCCATATGCCTTCTTTCCAACACGATTATTTTTTCTTCCTGGACTATCAGGATGCATCATCCCAAGAGATGCAGCAGACGAATCAAGGGAATTCGGCATCTGTATCAGCAGTGACCTCAGCCGGCCCCAGCATTGGCACACCTCATTCGCCTGACTCTGGAATGGCAATTTCTGACGGTGTCAGTTCCTCAGGCTCACCTGTAACGAACGGCCAACAATTTCATCAAACCCAACATTGTCTCGGTGGTCCTAGTTCAAATAGTAGCGGAAGCAGTTCGACGAATCCCTCTTCCAGTGCAAATCCTGGTGGTAATAATGGAAATAACGTGGCGGGGAATAATGGCAGTGATAATAGTCAACAGCAACAGTTTGCCACTTCGGGTGGAAACATGGTTCATGGTATGCCAAGTCACCACAATCACCATGGTCACCTTCATAATATGAATAGTAATAACAATCAAAATCCCGGAAATCTCAGCCATCATCATCATCCTCATCACCAATCTCTTGTCAATAACCATCAAAATGGAATTGTGAATGTGACAAGCACCGGACGGCCTACTCAAGCCAGAAGTCCATACGAATGGATGAAAAAACCTACATATAGTTGCAGCAGTAGTGGCAGCAATCCTTCCTCCAACAGTGGTAAGTTACCTTTAATTAATTCTCCTTATAATTTTAATTGCTTCACATCTTTTATTTAGTTTTTGCTATTTTGCTTTAAAAAATTCATTCAATAATAATTTCCTTCTATAAAACACATACATTTCCGTATTGAAATCAGACCTACATGGAGTTGTCGTAGAGTTCATTGAACAACATTTTTTTAGGTTACTTTCTGTTGAACAGATTAAAAATTCAAATTCTTAACTTCCATTCATTTTACACACGATACCATAGTTTTTGTATTCAAGTCAGAAAGACTGATACAACACAGGATTTAGGATTAGGACAAACAGAGTATTGAGGATTGATAAAAAGCCGACAATGACGGTTTTAGTTGACTTTTTGAGAAGAAAAATATTTGACCACCTGGCAGACCAGAAAGAATATTAGTTTCAAATGGGTTTTAAAATCCACTTCTTTTCATTCAATTATGACTAATACAAAAGAACATTCCACGAAGTGGTGCACATATCCAATGAATAAAAATCGTCTACTTGTTTTGCATTGATTATTGCATACACGCAAGCAAGGCGAGAATACTGGGGCACTCTGAAACAAACCTGACTTTTCTATCAGCAAAGATTCTGTTTCCACTTATATTATAGCATTGTTAACAAGTACTTTAGCTGGTTATTAGTACAAAAAACCCTATATATTATCCTCATTGAGTTAAGTATAGTTTTTAAAAGCAGTAATTTTTACTATTCGAAAAACATACATTTTTTTGTCTTGTTTCGGCTTTTGCACACAAGAAAAAGTTTTAACCCCTTTCTCTTGTGACAAAAATTTTTGTGTAGAGGAACAAAAGCAGTTATGAAGAAATAGTTGATGAATAAGCCTCTAAACTGACCATATGCATGTGTGTGCGTCAAAAGAAAATAGTGGTCCTAAAACATGTCGTAAAAATAGCACATAAAAAGGAAGAAAAGGGTTCATATCGGCGTATATTTGGAGTATCAAAGCGGAAGCTTGAGTAAAAATTTGTGAAGTATATCCGTATGAAAAATGTCACGCGGTAGCCTGTGGTGCCAAATACCATGCAAAACTCACAAGTTGTCATTCAGTGTGTTCAGTAGAATTCTCTTTTTAAAAATTACCGACTTTTCTCTCTTTTTCCCTTCCTTCGTGTAAATTATGGGACTCCTGGGGTGAACTCAAATGTTTGTATCTCTCTCTTCAAACTTCATTTTTGTTATTTTTTTCTGGGGTGTCATCTAACCGCTTTTCGAACCAAGTACAACGACTGCTACATCCTTTAACATAATATTTAGTAGTTTTTAAATGATAACATAAAAAAATTATTTTGTTATAAACCCAAAATAGGTGGTTAAATCAAAGGCAAAATAAATTTCATTGTTCAGAGGATTTTGTGTATAAACTGATTAGCTGAAAGAGACTGCACAATTATCAATTTCTTCTGTCTGACTTGTTACATTTATTGAAGCTTGAACAAAAGTCATCTTTGATAGGAATCAGTAAAGTAGTACACACACGCACGGGTCAGTTTAAAGATAAAAGTCTAGTAGTCCCTTAAAGTGTGCTAATGGATCCCTTTTTTTGATCTCTTCATTTTCCTCATCCCCATATCATCATCATCATCACATCATCTTCTCAAGAATTATCACAGATTGTCAGAAAAGTGTAGTCAAGGGAATATAAGACGATCATGATGATATCTCTGTTTGCTGGGGTGATGATGACACGATATGATAAAACCCAAAGTAATTCTAGTTACATATTATTCACTCTCTCAACAAGACTGAATCCATTCCATCATTTTTCTTAGAAAAAATGTATTTTATTTTTGAAAGTTCAACTGAATAAGTACCCTTCATAAATATTATTATCTCTCTCTCAGCTACAACATATTTTATACATCATAAAATTGACTTGAATAATAATTTAAACCGATACTCTTCTTTCAAACAAGTGCAAGTTTCGATAAAAGAAAGAGGCATTGTTGCTGAAAAAGTCATTGAGCTACATATACGATTAAGCTATTATTGTCATATATTCTCTCTGAGCTTCTCTCAATCTTTCCTATTATTCATTTCCTAAACTGGTCTGGGGGAAATAAAGCGTTTTTGTGTGTACAATGAGGAGCGACATTGCGACTACATCCACACAGACGACATGTACAACGTCACAATATTGTTGAAAAGGAACGGTTTGTTTTGACTAGGTAAGCGTGACGACTTGTTGTATTGTTTGCACACTTTACTTGAAAAAGGGCCCTACCCTAAAACTTTTGGAACACAAAAATTTTTGTTTGTTTGACTTTTTATTATGAGGACAGAGTACAGTACAGACCTGTGGTACGTGTACGTATACCGAATATTATAGACTAATAGACAGGTCAAAAACACATTGACGCTAATGTAGTGCGCACAAATGTACGCGAGAGTTGTGAAATGAAAACCACTTTGAAAAACCATGATACGCCAGTTTTCCTGTAAACTTTGTCATAATAATAAGCTCATGCCCATGTTTTGTGCACGTACTCTCCTCTCAAGTCAAAAAAATCCCCAAGGACCCATTATTATTATTATTGTTGCTGCTGGTTTCTCTGTTTTCCTATCTGAAATTTTCAGAGACTTTTGGGTTGAATCAAAAACCAAGATGGAAACACTAAAACGCATTGTAAAGCATGTAAAGTTACTTAAAATATTATGGCAAGCATCATATAGTCTTGTGGATAAGAAAGGGAGAGAGAAAATATGATTTAGAGGGATTGCTTACTTCTGGGACCCTTTAGCTTTTAAAGTCACTATTTTCTTGTTACTCATTCCACAAAAAGGGAAAAGGTTTGGGTCACCAAGAAAAAGCGGTAATTGTTTATTGCTTCTTCTTATAAACTTACTATTTGGGATTATACAAAAACGATACACATTTCTTTTGGGTTAGAACTTGGACTAAAAGGACGGGCATTGTTTAAAGGGAAAAATATATATTGTACTAAGACGTTTAGCATTTTTGTTCCCTTTTTTTCTGGCTTCCTATTTTTGTGATGACACTTGTTCGTGCCGAAATGAGGCAGACAAGAAAACAAGATAAAAGGATGGATTCATATAAGAAACAAGAAGGTTTTTTCTCTCTCGTGCCCCCTGTCAAAACAGTAGATCCTTTTCCCAATTTTACTTTAATTTTTGTTTCCTTTTTTTTCTTATCACTTTTCAAAAAGCTGCCTTTTTCTCTACAAATATTGTCTCAATACTATATACTTGAGTGTAAATGAGAATTGGCTTCATGATACATGTCTATATGATATATCTTCACGCTCTTGTCCCCTTGAGATAGTGATACCATTGATGAGGTTGTTCACAATATTTACCGACAAATGTCAAAAGAATTCCCCCTGTTGTGTGTATGTACACATTTGCCAACAAACCCAAAATGAGTTGGGTAACAATGCTGGAAAAACATGCCTCAAAAAATGTGTGATGCTTCATGCTGTTCCTTAACCATAAAAATTACTTATTATGAAAAAAAAACTACCAACATATTTTTTGGTAGTCTGTCATTTAGCACAAAACAAAATCAATTGAAACGCATTATGCATAAATTTTTTTATGCAGACATTTATTATTTATGAAAATTATAAATCTCGGCAAAAAACGCTGTTGGCATATATTTTTTTGTTGTTTTTGTAACACCAATCGTTTTATAATACCTTTGCTAAAGCTCAATTCGTGATGAAATGGTGGCATGGAATTGCTCAAAAAGTGATGAGATATCTATAAACCGGAATAATCCCTACAAAGTTCCGACAGATTATTATTTGTCGGCAATTTTAATTCGGTTCGCGCATAAGCGTTCTCTTCAACATGTGTACTGATTATACTACACGAGTAGTTTATAGAGTGTCTTTTCTCTGGAAAAAGTAAATAAGACTTTTTTTATATTATTCGTTAATCATCATCGTCATCATCCCACCACCATCAAAAAAATGCATTTCGCACACAGACTTCGCCGCTTTGCTAAAAAAACGCTTCTGTTGTGACTGATAAGACGCCCTCTGTTTTCGTTTGTAAAGTGGGAACCCGATTTTTTTCTGATGAAAATGAAGCGTTATTATTATACAACCATAAAAAATGAATCACGATGAAATTCTGTTTTCATCATGATGAGATGATCATCAAGCTCGTTGTAACTTTACCGACCCTTAAGCGCATAGTAAGCTGCACCGAACTTTTTTCGCTTATCATAATCACAACCAAGTACAATGCTAATCTACATGAGCGTTCTCATCGCTCTGGAATTACGTACGTTCATTCTTCACATTTCTGGTTAAACAATCCTGTGATCTTTAATACACACACGTCCCGCGCTCTCTCTCTCTGTTATGACCTCAGTAGTCGGGCGAGAGAGAGTTTTAATGATAAATCTAAAAAAGGAAGATCAATTGATAAAAATCCAAAGTATTATTTACTATTTATTTATTGAATGCGAAACACCGAAAATGCTTAACTTTTGAAACAAAAAATTAAACCTAAATGCGCAACGCCATTTTTTCCCTTCCTATAATGCTAGCTTATATATATAACTAATGTATATACTATGCCATGAAAAAACATATATATTTTTTACCTTTTTTGCATTGTTGAACATGAAGACTAAATGAATCTTTTTTTTTCTAAAACTTGCAGCTAAAACAAGAACGAAAGACAAGTACCGCGTTGTCTACTCGGATACGCAGAGGTTGGAGCTAGAAAAGGAGTTTCATTACAGTCGCTATATCACTATTCGAAGGAAGGCCGAGCTTGCGTCCATTTTGGGGTTGTCTGAACGACAGGTATGTATTGCGCTAGTCATTTTTTTTATCTCTTTTTCTACATCTCTTTCCTACCTTTTTTAGTGACCATGTTAACTAAATATATTTTTGATTTTTTGAAAAACAGGTTAAGATTTGGTTCCAAAACCGTCGCGCTAAGGAACGCAAAGTTCAACGCAAGAGGGAAGAAATGCTCCAACGGGAAAAACTTTCTGCGATGGTTCACATGCAAAACGCTGCAGTGGCAGCCGCAGGAGGAATGGGAGGACCGATGTGTAATCAACCAAATGCGGGTGGCGTCCCATTATCTGCACTCATGTAAAAAAAGGATTTTTTTGGGGGATTTTAAGTTTTAATCAAATTAGTTGTAAGGAAAAAAAGTAGATCACACAAAAATAAGCAACAGTAAAATATAAAACAGTATCTCGCTCTCTTCTCTACAAAACACACACTCTATATAGTCGTTATATTAAATTAACATTTTATTGTTGAATTTATCGTTTATATAAAAAAAATGCATACAAAATATATATAAAAACTAATATATAGATTGATTTACGATAATGCTAATTATTAATGTACATACAACTTGTATACACACACTCTCTCAAGTCATGTTTATTTGTAAATGTTTAATAAATTAAACGGAAATAAATTTTATTATAAAATGTACATTAATTGTAAAATTAACTGACATTTATGTAAGCGTTGCTCGATTATCAAAAAGTTGTGGATGACCCTCTAACTTAATTAGGTAGTTAAGTATGCAAAAAAATTTAAGTCATTTTTAGGTTTTTAAAAAGTTAGGGAAAGAAGAGAGGCTCTTTAATTGTTTATATTTTTTGCTTGAGGAGTTGTGCATAATATATATATATATTTTATGAATCGTACATAATGTATTATAGTTGTGCAGTAATATTTAATGATAATTTGTTAAATAAGGTGTAAATTGTAAAAAGAAAAATAATAATGATTAATTAAAGGTAGGCTTGCTACTTTTTAAATGAGAAGGATTCACAGTTAATATTATAATTATTATGAAAGATTGTTCATAATTATACTTTAAACAAAACGCTGTTAAATACATATACGTATGAATATTTTTTAGGTTAAAAATATAGGTATTTAAGATATATTAAAAAAATGAACAGTATAGTAACCTATTTAATTAGTTTAATGTATACACACATACCTGTGCACATGAGTTTTTGTTTTCGTTAATTGACTTAAGAATATATAATAATAAGTATATAGTTTGTAGAAAAAATAATATTTAAGAAAACGCCGTTGTTAGCTTAAGAATATTATATGATTAAAAATAATGACAACTCAAACAATGCTACACGCAATAAAATTTTGACAAATGAATGTTTATTTGAAACAGCCTTAAATTAATAAATTACAAATGCCTTCTGTTCTTCAAAACTGCTCACATTACGCTCCCTATATAGGCTGATCATTAGTTTTTGCGTCCCTTGGTGGTATCACTATAAAGAAGTAGTAAAAATTTACCCGATTGATTATCTTTGATTACCTGAAATGATACTTGTGAAGTATTAAATATATTATGTACTTACTGCATTGCCAGCATGTGGGCGCCCAAGGATTTGCTAAGGCGAAATCTTCTGCCACAAAGGAAACATCCCCAGGGCAGGGTTTTTTTTGTCTCCTTCCCCTTGGAAACCTTGGAAATTGCTATTTCCCCCGTTTTTTTCTGCGGAGATAACATAATATTGAGAAATTGCATTTTAATATATGAAATATAACTCTTGAGCTGTGTATCCACAGAGACATTGTTGATTATTTAAAGGATCAGTGGTAGGCCTTACACTTACATTTCCCTTCGTTTCTTTCCCTCGCCCGACATCACTTAAAGAAGTTTGGATGGGCAAAGTGGACCGACCCGAACGGTGATTTACCACTTTCAGGATAATGCAGTCGTCATCATCATCAGTGGATCCTCCGATTCCTGACGAAGGATTACCCGTAGTTTTCCTAATAAAATATTAAAAAGCAAATTTAAGTATTGGCCATAATTAAAAACCTGTGTTCCCCATTTTACATAAAGATCAAAATGTTGTAATCAGTAAACTTACTCTTGGACGAGATTTTCCTCAGAAATTCTATCCGGAAGTAACTCTTCCCTCAACCGAGTCTGATGATCCATGTGTCTTAAGAAGAACTCTCCCCTGGAGACTGACCTAACATCATTGATGGACCACTCATTGCCTTCATTTTCAAAATTTTCTTCCATTTTGGAATGACTTTCCGGAACAGGTGATACCTAAAGTGTGTCCATTAATTAATTGACAATAATTATAACCATCCAGCGATAAAACCTACAGTACCTTACCAATTCCAACAGGGGGAAAGATGGAACCAAATTACCATTTACCTTAAATTATTTTTTTTACCAACTGAGCCGATACACGCTTACCTTCTAAACCCAAGTTAAATCCTACCACAAACCCCCCAAAAATACACCACTAAAACCCACCCTTTCCAATCACCAATTTACACCCTCTCCCTTACCAACTCACCAACAAAAAATCATCCAAAAACCACCCCTTTCACTAAAATCACCCAACACCAGTCGTTACTTACCACTTAAACCGTTCTTTTCGCTTCAATTAAACTAGTATTTAAAAATTTTTACTGTATCAAACAATAACTAGAATTACTTTAAAACATTACTCAGCTCCCTCTCACCAAAAAGCAAGTGTCGCACTGCAAACCTACTCGTTCGTCTCATAAAACTCACCTTTCAACTCCAAATGAACTAACGCAGCCTCCTAAAAAAGCCTGTCAAACTTGTCTATAGTGGCTCTCTTGAAATCTGATGTGGACACTGAAACCAACTCCAAAAAAATATATGATGTTGAGTGCGAGCTAATTAAAAAAAAGTCCACACAACTTGTTCCAAGCCTACTTTCTGCTCGTGTTTCTCTCCTTTGATGACTCTCGGAAGCGTTTAGAAAGTTGATGTGATTAACATCCTGTTTGTCTGTCTGTCTGCCACAATGCAGAATTACTATAGGCCATTTTTACACCTATTCGATATTTCAGTATGTTGTA
>JAHZMV010003576.1:0-26555 GCA_027743765.1 Coecobrya sp. COE2
GTTTGATTCTAATCAACCGAATAGTTATTCTCATTGTTGCACATAACTTCCAATCCAGGTGTGTCGGCTGAAATATCATATAATATTCAGTAATGTTATGTAGTATGCTTATCCATATTATATTATAGGAACTGTATCCAGAGAAAATGAAATTAAATGAAATGAATGAAAACAAAAAGGATATTTAATTCATTCGTTAACCGACCAACCACTTTTACCACAAAAGTATCTCCAAAAAGAAATATATCCTAGGTGTATTTCATATTTTTTTGTTTCAATAGCCCATTGGTCTTTGCCAATAACTATTAGAAAATATACTCTCTCGATGGCAAAATGACTTTAACAAGTCCTAATACTGTAGGCAGTTCTTTAACTGCAATAGTTTTTCTTTGCATTTTTGTTTTTCATACTAGTTTTTGCTCTGAATTTAACCGGAAAAACACCGGTGTTGGATTTTCAGCGTATGTCAAGCGATATGAAAATGGAACTCTTCCAGGATGGAAGACATATGCGTTAGACGATATCAAAACGATGTTGAAAGTGATTTCAGGGAAATTTTCTACAGTTGCCACTTTTGGAGTTGGAGCTGATAACGGTATAATCGATTTAAAATTTCGAACTATGTAATTATTAACAAAAAAAGTCTTCTTTGGTTTAGAAAGATTCATAAAATTGTTATCTGTATTGATTATATAGTTCCTTATGTATGGAACAAAACTTACTACGACAGCAATAAGCAAGTTTACGCAGCTGAAGCTGCATCCATGATAAATCATGAAAGGCAAGAATTATTCTTGACAATGCTAGTTGGAGTATGGCTTGCTGACATCCCCCAGCAGACGATAACCGAAATAAGAGTGGCATTTGAATCTGCACAGAAAGCAAACGCCATTTATTCAGGAACGGCACAGGGTATAATTTTTTCCCAAACAGACATCGGTACTAGTGTCAAAAGGGCCAGGCAAACCCTGCAGAATATCTACACTTACAGGCCTGAAGCCACTCGTTTGGGTTTGAAACTGGGTAGTCGTCAGACATGCAATGATATAACCAGCGAAGATACGGGTGACTCACAGGCAGATAAATTGGCTCAAATTCGTAGAAACATCGTGAATGAATCTGATTTTATCATATGTGAAGTTCAACCAGCAAGTCATAACTTTCCCTCCGGACCTGCATACGGTTTTCTAACTGTCAAAAATGACCTTATTGGTTTTCGTGACGAATTGCGAAAAATTAACCCAAATATAGAAGTAATGGGACAGACTGGGTGGCCAAGTAAAGGTTCCAACTCATGGGAAACGATTGACAACTTAAAAGACTACTGGGAAATTGTGGATAACTGGGCTACAGAAAACAATTTCACCATGTGGCTATTCGAGGCGTTTGATAATCCATGGAAAGATTGGAATCCTAATGCAGCCCATTTTGGATGGTGGAAATTAAAGCAGAATTCATTAGTTAATTCGGTGGAAGGATTCGCAGAGAAAATCTTTGGTTAGATAATTATTTTTATTAAGTAACATAACGCTTATAAAACATGTCAAACTTTCTACTCTTTGAATCCTGTAAATATTTCAATGAGGTCATCAATATTTCTAAGAGATGTTTTCATCCCAAGAACTGTCTGGTCGTTCCCTCTATACCTATAGTATTGGTTTATTTGTTTGTTTTGCAAATTTAAAAAAAATAACCTCAATAGAACCACCAGAGGAGGAAACACAAAAGGAAAATCCAGTAAAGGAAGACCCTCCTACCACAACCAGTCCATGGGTTTATGTTGGAGTTGCAATTGGAGTATTAGTATTGCTCTTTGTTTTAACCCTCATCACCCTTTTATTTTTACGTGTGAACAAGCTGCAGGAAACACTCACCAAAGAAGATGTTCGCGAGTTTATGTATGGCATTTCTGATGACGCAGCTATGCAGCAAGGGGGAGATGCCGTTGTGGAATCAGCACTAAAATTTCCATACGACAAATCGTATGAGATTTCAAAGGATATGCTCAAAATAAGTAATTATGGCAGAGACACTAATTTAAAGTTACATTTCTTCCTTAAAATGAAAAGTAATAACATTTGGATTCATATGCATGGTTAGAAAAAGACGTTTTACTTGGAACGGGTCAGTTTGGTTGCGTTTATAAGGCTTTGATTGAAAATGACGATAAGACAGAAGTCCCTTCATCGCACCCTTTGGGCAATCACTCTTTGCCATTTTTAGAGCTACTTCCGTCTTATCGTCATTTTCAATATCTGAGATAAAAATTCTCACTTATTTGGGAAAGCACCCTAACATTGTTTCAATACATGGCGCTTATACCGCTGAAATTCTGAATGGAGTTGTGTATGTAGCCACTGAGCTTTGCACTTTAGGTTCATTGGAAAGCTATTTAAGGAACAACGAAACTAATAAGATGACTGATCGATATGCAAATGCTCCAGTGTAAGCAGAAATTGATAACATTACGAACTAGACTGAATGAATACATAATATTTTATTTACATTTTTAAAATACAAGTTGCATGACCAAATTAAATCTGAATTTGTTTATTGTTAATGTCAATCCCTGAAGATCTACTATATATCAAAATGCGGTGACTGAAACAGAGTTAGTCAAAAGGCCGGAAATTACTTTGCTTGAAATGGTGCAATGGTCACATGAGATTGCTTGCGGAATGGAGTATCTGGGAACCAAGCACGTGGTTCATGCTGATCTCTCCACAAGAAATGTACTTTTGGCTTCAGATAAAACTGCAAAGATTACAGATTTTGGATTATCACGACGATTATACGATTACACAAACTATGTAAAGAAGCAACAAGAACCGCTTCCTTGGCGTTGGATGGCTATTGAATCATTGAAAAGACTAGAATTTTCTTCAAAAAGTGATGTTTGGAGTTACGGAGTGACCCTGTGGGAAATTTTTGCCATGGGTAAGTTTATGAAACTACAGGTCATTTATGCCATTGGTAATTTTTTAAACCAAATGAAGAAAGCCATACTTGTAGTCTTCATGGCCATGCCATGTAATTTATTCTTAAACATTATGCACATACCTATATGTATTATGATATGATACAGGTTTGTATTTTTAATGTCCATCAAGGACCATGGAGCTATTTTATAACTTCGTGATGCTATATTAATGGTTCTAGGTGACCTACCGTATCCTGGTCTTTCCTGGAATTTAGATTTTGTTGATAGCTTAGTTAATGGCCTGAGAATGAAAAGCCCCCCTCACGCTACTCCTGAAGTGTATGCATAATATCTTGAAACAAACTCTGATTTAATAAAAACGGAATAATGTGAGCATGTCTGTATATTTATAAGCACTATTTTTGCTGAAACATTTTCAGGTACAATGTAATGGTTGATTGCTGGTACCTGGAACCAAATGAAAGACCAACATTTACTGACTTGAAGCTTTCCACGTCTAACATTATACAAAATTGTGCTGGGCGTTGACAATAAAGAACTACTACTGAGAAATAAAAGAGAAGTTTTCAAATAACTGCAATGTGTGTCATTCCTTGGCATAGCCTTGCTAAATATAGTTAGAGTGGTAATGTATAAATATGACTATAACTATGTATAGCGTATTATAACATAATGTAATACATAGCATGTAGATGCTATCTCTGCATTTGTTTTATTTAATTTATTCTGGAACGGATGAAATAAATTATTATTATGTTAAAAATTAACAACTACCTAAACGACATTTTCTGGTAAACGTTATGATGCAAATCTGTTATAGTTAGGTAACTTGTTTCGTTTATCACTGTGTATACACTTATCTTTGTAGCCTATCTCTTTATTCAAGCATAATTTTCAGAAATGTTTGTTCATAATGTTTGTAGACTATAAATTTAAGACTAGCAGCGACATATCTTAAATTATTCCAGAGTATAAAATCGGTATAGCATATTTATAATTATTCTTGTCACTGTTCTAATTGGAGAAATTACTTCTGCGTTGTCCAAATGTGAACATTTAGCGTACTCAACACGAAGTAACTAATTATTGTCGGCAAATCTGATGATTCATCCATATACACCAGCTTGAATGACGTCAATTCTTGTATTATGATCAAACGATTTAGTGATTTAAAATTGTGAAAAAGAACATCTTTGCGTGCATTTCAGAATTTTTGACACTATAAGTAGCAATAAAAATGATTATGGCGATTTCATCTTAAAAATGTTAACTTCATGTATTCATCAAACAGATACGGGAAACAAAAATATACATTAACGTATATTTAATGTGAGTTAATGTGCATTTTTTGCTTCTTGTCTCTGTTCATCATATATAACTTTTTGTGAGTATTTTGGGCACTTTTCTGAAATTAGCTACATAATTGCAATACGCAATAAGCATGAAATGAAATGTGCAAAGCGTCAAGTAATAAGTTACAGTAAGACCTTTTTGTTAGTCTATTGGCTGCAGAATAATGTTTATTTCTGTTATTTTTGAAAACTATCATGATAAAAAGCATGCAATCTAGAGTGCGAAATTTACGAATTTTGCGCGATTTGATTTGATTTGACTATGAAGTAATTGAAAATGAAACCGTTCAAGTTTTCAATGTCACACACCTTATATAAAATATTAATTATCGTATTGATAATTACCACAAAGCAGGCTACAGAAGTTGCTGCTACAGATATTGGTGTAGTATTTTCTCCACTCGTTCGGAAAGGTGATGGCCCCAATACCCAAACCTATACAAGAAATATGGTCAAGGTCATGCTTAATGTCTTGTTGGATGCTGGATACAAATCCGTT
This sequence comes from Coecobrya sp. COE2, assembly GCA_027743765.1. Classification (NCBI taxonomy): domain Eukaryota; kingdom Metazoa; phylum Arthropoda; class Collembola; order Entomobryomorpha; family Entomobryidae; genus Coecobrya; species Coecobrya sp. COE2. The sequence goes on from JAHZMV010003576.1 coordinate 4,793, forward strand.
ACCACTTACGGCGTTGGAAGCCCTGGCAGTATGCTCCTATCAATATACATATTATAAAATTATATCATATCTTATATCATTTCGTTTTTGTATTCCCTGGAAAATATATTTACTGTAGCACATAATTTCAATTTTAAGTAATTTTTAAATAACATATTTAATTGTTCTGCAACAGGATCGTACGATAATCAATCAATTTCTGATTCTTCAAGTTTCGTTCATACAGCGGTGGCTGCTGCAGAAATCAACAAAGATAGAAATGACTTGGTTATGACAGTGTACCAGGGTTTATATCATTCCATTTCTGCAAATCAAGTCAACTGTGAAGTTGAAGTTGGGTTGGAAATGGCACTGCAAGCCAACCGTGTATTTAAGGGTACTGTTCCGGCTATAGTATCACATTTTGGTCGTGGGGACTTTAATGATTTAATTGACAATATCTACATTAACAGCATAATGAAAAATGTATCTGTAAGAACTCGTTCTTTAAATATAAAATATGGAGTGAGGGTTTCAGACTGTCAGGATATTCTCGCACGAAATTGGAATAATGTCCAGGATGTAATGTCCCACTGTGACTTTATCATTTGTCTTGTAAATCCAGATGAAAACAAATTTAAATTCGGATATGACAATTTTAAAAACACAGCTACATTTATTGTTCTCCAAGCGGAGGAATATATTTTTAAAAAGTACGGAAATAGTACAAATGTAGAGCTAATCTTGGAAACTGGATGGCCAGGAGATCCAGCGTTGCAATCACCAATTGATGTGCAAGGTTTGATTGAATACTGGAAAGATATTACAAACTGGGCCTTGCAAAACGGGCGACCAGTGTTTCTTCATGAAGCTTTTGACACTCCATGGAAAGATGAGCATCCCGAATGGCCTTTGGCAGCTCATTTTGGACGATGGGAATATAACACCAAAGAGTCAAATTTGCTGTCGAATAATGCATATATATTGAAGCATGACTTTGGTAGGGGAAAATCAAAATATTTTGAGAAAATGATTTTATGTATATCCTAATTCTTCTAAATTCTTAATACATTAATATAATCCATAATCAGTCCTGTCCTTTCTCGGGAACCTTGGCTTGCCACATATTGGAATATTGCTCGGAGTAGCTGCATTATTGGTTCTTCTGACAATGATAACGTTGCTGTACAAACGGGTACAACGTATCGAAGTAACTACAATTGCTCCTGATATTCTAAATGAAAAATATGTGAAAATGTTCTTCGATGGGATTTCTGACGACAGCGGAGAGTATATTGGAGATATTTGGGATAAATCGCCATATGAAATTCGTTTAGAGCTGCATAAGAATCAAATAAAAATGGGTAGGTAGTTTTAAAAGTGAAAGTTGCAAAATATGTGACATCAAACATGGGAATATGTAGGTATTTCTTTTCATTATGTCTGCAGATACCACCGACACTGGGCTTTTAGGCAAAGGACAGTTTGGTATTACCATAAACGGCTTGTAGAAACAAAATTACTTGATAAAGTGTCTATCGGATTATTGCATATGGGGACTACAGATATTTATTCCACTTTCTTTAGGATGTGTGTATAAAGGTGACCTGTTCCTATCCGATTCCCAACAAGAGGTTGCAGTAAAAACGATTGGTTCCAATTGTTCACATTTGGAAATCAAGTGTATTTTGTCGGAAATAAAAATGCTTACGTATGTGGGGCTACATGCTCATATCTGTAGCATTTTGGGAGCTTACACAAAAGAAATTTCAAAAGGTAGCGTGTAATTAATGAAATTGTGAAATGGTATTTCATGAAAATTAACCAAACTTTTATGGTTTTTAAGGAATTGTCTATTTTGCACTGGAATTATGTGCATTGGGAAGTATGGAAGGTTATTTACAGAAAAATAAATTAAAGTTTGAAAAGGATTTGAATACCACAAGTGACCACCCCTATGTAACCTACTCCAGGTTAAAGAAAACTTATAGAATGGGATTATAGATCTAAGAAATTTATTGATCTTTCCTCTAGTAACTTTTGAAAATTGTGTCTCATTATTTATAGAAATGACACATTTATTTTGTCAGATCTGCAGTTGGTACGATGGTCATATGAAGTTGCTTCTGCAATGAATTTCATTGGTTCGAAAAATGTAAGACACCAGAAAATAAAATCATTACGTAAATACCTATGAATTTTCAATAAATTAACAATACGCTCATTCTTTAAAGGTCATACATGCAGATCTTGCTGCGAGGAATATACTTCTTACGGCTGAGTACACTACGAAAGTGACAGACTTTGGGCTTTCCAGGCGCTTTCTGGACGAAGACCCAAGCTATGCCAAAAGTGGCCCTGAACCTCTTCCATGGAAGTGGCTAGCTCCTGAATCATTAGAATTTAAAACATTTTCCACGAAAAGCGATGTTTGGGCTTATGGGGTCACTTTATGGGAGATATTTTCATTAGGTTTGAGATAAAAACAAAGAAAACATTAATTTAAACAGGTGTAGACCCAAAGAGTATTTAAATACTTTGTAGGCTCATCTCCTCGGTACCATTTAGTACGCACGTGGAGTGATTTGATTTCACATTTGAAAACCGGAAGCAGATTAGAACAACCTATGTATGCTTCAGATGCCATGTAAGTATGCAGTAAATTTTTTTTGTAGTGAAAGACATTCCATGTGCAAATTTTCTTGTTCAACGATTTAGGTACCACATTATGAAAAAATCCTGGGAGTTGGAACCTTCTGACAGATTATCTTTTGCTGAAATATTGCAATCGCTGGTTTTGTTAATTGACAGTGATTATCGGGACTTAGCAGAAAATGAGAATATATGATAACGCAGAAAAATTGGGCAGATGAGAGAGGTATTATATCTCTTGCTTGGGGCATAACATAATTTTATTCTGCTACTCGTGATTTATTTAATCCACTATCTCATCATTTACCATTTATAATCTACCATCAAGCATTGCGAGTCAATTTTTTACCTTTTCTTGTCGGTGTATTAATATTTATTCATATTCTATTAACCAATAAATTAAAAAAATATGCTGATTTGTATTTACATACAATATACATGGGCTATGGTTATTAAAAACTCTTAAATTATTCATACACTGCAGTAATAGTTGCTGTGAATTTTAACGATACCAGGAAAGGCTGGACCCACCAACATCATTGTTCTCAATTTTTAGTAGCCTTATTGTATTGTTTTAGGGAATATGCACAGAAAACACAAACTTGAGGTTTGCTAATATTGAATATGCTTGCATTATATCGAACGTTGAACGTGTATTTGACAAAAAGCCGATGATCAGTTATATTTATTAATTTCAGCTTTTATTGCAGTTTATTTGAACTTTCCCAGAGAGTAGATAAATCGCAAAAAGATGCTCCACGTTAGTAGTAGTTATCGTAGTTTAGTATTAATTTTACTTTGCCAATTATTTTATCTCGAATGCGAGAGTTTACGTACACCTCAGTTGTTGAAACGAGTAACTCAAGATGCAGCACTGTACCCTGGCTTAAAAAAGACCGGCTTAAAATTAGTCTTTTCCGAACTGGGAAGCTTTGATGATCTGGTGGAAACTACAAAACTGGAAGGATTTTTGAAAATAGGGCTTTTCTGTGTTGAACGGGGAGCGTAAGATTTTTTAACTTTTCTTTATTACTAACAGACTAAATATGTTTCAACATGTTCATTCTTTCGGTTTTCTTCAGGTTCATTTTATATGGCAAACCCAACTTCAATATTGAGAATGCTGAAGTTTTCAAAATAGCTTCTGGAGAAAATCGATGCTTTACACCAACTGGCGTGCATAATTCTTTATACATTAACATAATTGCGCATAATCCTGAAATAAATTATTAAAACTTTTAAAATATCTAAATTTTAGATTGAGTCAGCACAACCGATAGGACCGCTTGCTCTCCCGAAAAGAGATTCCATTACTTTCTTCACAAGAAAAAATTTCGCCTCAATCGCTCATCCCACAGCACTACCTGTCACGCGCAGTTTCTTCGCTTCCATAAAATCCACAATCAAATCATTAATCATAATTGGTAAAACATCGTGGACTATAATCACGGCAAAGGGAGAAACGTATTGTGTGAAACCAACGGATTTTGATGTTGGGGAGAAGAATCCAATATGCATGCTTTCCGATCTCTCTGAGACAAAGATTAAGCATCCTGGAATAAATATTCTACGAGTCATTAAAGGATGTGCTAACTCAGTCAATACTACAATTGAGGTTAACTTTTGCAGCTATTGGGGAGAAGTTCCAGATGGTATTTTTAATGAAAAGATCTGTAGTACCTTCTGTAGTAAATCATGTACTATTATGCATATGAAAATTTACTTATCCATTTAATACAGCAAAGGACGGCACAAATACGTTAGTCGAAGATGATTCCACTAGTCTAGCTGGACGTAGCAATAATGATGGTGATGGAGATACTTGTAGTAGAGGTGGTGAGAAAGGGCGATTACTAAAGGATACATTGACATTTTTCAAGGCTCTGATAACGGACACTTTCGACAAGAATGTTGTACTGGACTTTAATGGTGCTACCAAGCTCAAATGGAAATTGGAGATGCTTGACATAATTTGGGACATTGCAAAAAAGGCTAGTCCTGAAAGCTTAGTTTCTGACAATTACATGAACAAAATTCGAGAATTCTTTGTGTCTGAATTGGCAACTGCATGGAGGAGACTTGAATCAAGCAATGAAGCTGGAAACAGTGCTGGAAACAGTAGTAGTGGAGGGACTAACGAAATTGTAATTGGCCTTCTGACCGAGTATGATTATCGTGGAATGTTGTACCAGACTAATCAATGCTTGGAATTACTGAGTGAGGATGAGGCTAAAAGTAACTGGGCTGCTTGGCAAGGTATCACCAATCCCAAGGGCACAGAAGAACAAGTGTGGAGTGGTCTAATGCGAAGAAAGGACTACAACATTGTGATTGAAATGGCCTGGGTCATTTTCAACTTAGGTAAACGATTATGAATTACAGAGTTCTCAAATGTCAAACAGATTAATCTAAAGATCCAACATTTCTATCCGTTTTTTATGAATACTCTTCGGCCAAGATAAAAATAATTAAAATCGCAACACATATTTTTTAAATTCTAGTTGGAGGCTTATGTCATAAAACGCACAACTATGAACATAATTACTGGGCATTGTATATTCACTTTGTGGTGAATATGTACTTGACACCAGTGGCTGATGTTGAATGGTAACATATTTTGAATGCGTGGCAATTATTAAATGCATGCATTTTTTAAATATTCTAAATATTTCATTTCGTTTACAGGATTCAATCTGCCCAGTTGGGACATATGGACATACTTTTAGGAGGAGATATGGCCACTCAATATAATAAACTGGCGATATTCGCAAGTTTAGCACTATTCTCTGCAAACAGTCTGGAGCCTTTCCAGAGACCGATTCCAGAAACCCAGACTGAAAGGACTCTTACTGGCTAACTGTAAAGTGAACTCTGAAATAAACCTCATTGCCCGCTGATAGTCGACTAAAATTATTTTGTTTGCAAATATGTCACTTGCATTGATGTTTATCATTTTAACTCTAATATTACATATGTGGTATACATAGCGCCATTAGTATGTACATTATTGTCGGAATTACTGAGCATACTCTGTTTCAGTCTCATAGATAGGCAATTTGAGCTACTTTTGGCCAATTTTCAAAATTCTTATCTTCTGACATCACTTACAGAGCCAAAGACCTGGAAGAGCCAAATAGAAACGCTTTGTAATAAAATATACTACATGAATAATAAATGCGATGGAGGCCGCTGTTGCAACATATGAAATGGGTATAAGGATAAATGAACATCTTAAATATTCCAGTTAATCACTAATCACCTTTTAATGACAATATAAGATAGAAACCTATGCGACAATGTTCGGGACACAGTAAGAACTTAGCCGAATACCGTCATATGACCGATGATGAGCAGCCAGCACATTCATAAATGCATAATAGTATGGATTGCATGCGTTTATGTTAATATAAAGTAAGTTATATATTATTTTCAATTTCTGTGAAATTGATTCATACTCATTCACTGCGCCAGTGGTCATCCGTCCATCAGCGATGTCGATTGAAAATGAGGCAACGACCTTCATGTACATTCCTATAACATTACGGTTGATTCAACACAGGAGACATACTTCTACATAGCTAGCAATATGATGATGATCTATTGCACGCAGAGAAATAAAGCATTTCTATAATAATAATATGTACATTAGTTCCAAACAATGAAAATGATTAAGCTGCCAGTAGTAAGCAGCATTTATCTGCATTGCATTTGCCGCAACATGGAAAGCGCTTTAGACATCATCATGAGTAAATACATAAATTTGAAAGGCTGTTAAAACCAAATAAACTTCTGCATAAAATTGTTAATTCCCACTAAATTCCCACTAATAATATCTTGGTATATGTATTATGCATCAACTATATCAAACTATTCTCGTATGCCTGCTTTTAGGTATGTATGTTTTCTGAAGTAAACTTTCCAACAACAAAAACTGTGGTTAGTCATAGCGTGTTTAGCGTTAAAATAGTATTTGGGAACAAGGGATCCACGGATGTTGCGGTATGAGATTAAAATCAGTGTAGTCTAAAAATTGAGATAAAATTTTGAGGCAATGGTTTGTGAATAAAGTACAGTTTGTTACCAGATATCGGTAACGTTGCTCTAAGGAGAAGGAGACAAATTTAAACAAACTTTTAAACGGAATAATACAAGAGATATATCTCATGCAGATATATCATCACCATCATGACTTTGTGTGGGGGACGCCTTTGGAGTTTGGCTTCTTTACTACTTATTTTGGGTACAGAATTCAAACAGGTGCGGTAAACTTTGTATTGATATACCGCATAATGAGTAGACCTTGACACGTTTTGTATGTTGAGTTTATTAGTTTTTGCAAACGTTACATAATCTATAGTCAATACACTAATTCTTTTGTAGACATTGGGTCAGGTTGGTATCGCTTATTCACCTTTTGTTAAAGATGAAGATTTCGCAGGAACAACAAGCTATACGAGAGCCGATGTGAAAGTCATGTTGAAGATAGTGGAAGAGAAAGGCTACCATGAAATCACCACTTACGGTGTAGGAGTACCTTCGAATTTAGGTAATATTTCCAACGATATGAATTCTTATGCAAGATTTCCATTCAAAAATATCGATATGAACCCTGAAAACTGAAGATTGAGGTTATTTTATTTATTTATACAATGTACAACACAGGAACTTATCGGCCCAATGACACTTGGAAGCAGTCCTCCAGCATCATCCACACTGCTCTCGCTGCAGCAGAAATCAACAGAGATAGTCGCAATCTTCGTCTTACCGTTTATCAAGGTCTTTATAAGGATGCAGGCACACCGGAAGAGCAGATAAAATCTGAAATCAAAGTTGGATTTGAAATTGCTGAAATGGCAAACAGTATTTACAGGGGAACAGTGAAGGGCATTGTATTTCCAAGCATTACCACTGTTGATTCACTAGTCAAAAATCTGGAACAGGTTTCATCAGTGTCTGCTGAAGCCAGACGTGTTGGTCTACTGTTTGGTGCAAGAATATCAGACTGTTCGACTATCTCACGTAGTCATCAAAGCCTGGAAGTGTTAAAATTAATGAACTTTATCATTTGTCAAATGCTGCCAAATGTAAATCAATTGATAATAGGCCCGCAAAATTTTCTGAATTCAACTACGAGAAATCTAAATAATGTGAAAGAAACAATTCAAAAGAGTGTCGAATCAAACTCTTCCCCACTTAAAATTATTCTTGAAACGGGTTGGCCTGGCGGAGAAAATTTAGGCCAAGTAAATACCGACATTTGGACCATGTTAAAATTTTGGAATCTGACACAAAAATGGTCGACAGAACATGGTCAGCAAATTTTCATGCATGAAGGATTCAATAATCCATGGAAGAGAGAACATAATCATAACCAATTCTTATTTGGTGAGTACTTTGGTCGCTGGAAACATACCGAAGCCAATGACAATTCCCAGAGCGCGTACGAATTGAAAGTTGGAGTTGAGCCTACTAGCAATAGCAATTCAAACGGTGGTCTTTCCAAGGAATTGCTTTTTGGAATTGTGTTCGGTTTGCTATTGTTTGTTGTACTGGCCATAATGATTTTAGTTGTGTATCGACGAGTCCAGATTATGCATGCGAGAGGAAAATTGTCAGAGGAGGAAATTCGACAATTTTTGAACGGAACTGTAATAAATGAAGTAGTGAAGGACGATGACAAGGAAAACGCATGGACGAGAATACCATACAACCAAAATTTTGAGCTACCAAAAGATAAATTTTCCATTGGTACATACAAAAATAATGCTTGCTAAAAATGCTGTCTACAGACTTTTCACTAAAAAGTGACGGTCATTTGTGGTCTGTGGGTTTTAGATAAATCTGTACTTTTGGGGTCCGGGGCTTTTGGAAGTGTTTACAGGGGGAGAGTTGAAGGTCTTGTTAACGACGTTGCATTCAAAATGACTCGTCCAGATTGTCCTGTTACAGCCCTAAGGGGACTTTTAAGCGAAATAAAAATCTTAATGTATCTGGGCAAACATGACAATGTCGTGAGCATTTGTGGAGCTTATACTGTAGAACTCCAAAATGGTAAAATGACAATTTACATTTTAACTGTTACTTTTTATATGAATTGATTTTGCATTTTATCATACATAATCTTTTTTTATTTTTTGCTCAATACGAAGGTATTGTCTATGTGGCCACTGAACTGTGCTCCAATGGTTCACTAGAGAAATTCCTACGTGAAAATAAGTCGACCGACAAAACATATTATAATGAAATGAGATATGTGGCAGCTCCATCGAGGTAAATAAAATGCGAAATACACTTACATAACATTATAAAGTCCTTTATTCCTATACGCTCATAATACAGATACAACTTTTAATCCTAGTTTGCACCCAGAACAAATCACAGATTACCAATTGATAAGATGGGCTTTGGAAATAGCATCAGCAATGGAGTACATTTCATCCAAAAATGTACATTAGGATATTCAAAATATTTTATAACCTTTAAAATGTGTGACATTAAATACATGGCTTATTTTTTAGATTATTCATGCAGACCTGGCCACTAGGAATGTTTTACTCACACTGAATCTAACCGCAAAAGTAACCGACTTTGGACTTTCTAGAAGATTGTATGAGTACACAGAATATGTCAAGAAACAGCAAGAGCCTCTTCCTTGGAGGTGGATGGCCGTAGAGTCATTAAAACAATTAGTACTCCAGTAAAACTATTTTTTGGATAAGAAGCAGAATTATAATGATACAGCCCTTTTTAATGCGATCTTAATGGATTGTTACATTGCATTGAAATAGGTGATATACCGTATCCTGGGCTTACTTGGGACATCGGTTTTGTGGCTAAACTAGAAAATGGGCTACGATTGCAACAGCCTTCTCGAGCGTCTACAGATAATTTGTACTTTGCAATAATTAACCTGATTTAAAATATTATCTGATGTCAAATAGTTTACATAACATGAAATGGCAAGAAAAAAAATTATATTTTTATTGGGTTGCAGGTACGAGATTATGACAGATTGCTGGAACATTGAACCTACAAACCGACCATCGTTTCCAGTACTGAAAGATGCTTTTCTCTCTCTTAGCAATCAATTGCATAATTATGTAAACAACGAAGTAAAGGATTTGCGATAAAATCAATATTTATTCTGAGTTTGTTTGTTTATTAAACATAAGGCCTTGTAAATACATTGAGAACACACCCAACCCAGGGATTCATTTAACAGGTTACCAACAAATTAACAAATTGATCATTATCATATACATAAAGTATATAGGTAACTAACTACATGTAAATGCATAGATAATAGGCTGCATTTTACCATTGCAATATTAAGATCATCTAAACATTCGTTAGAACGAAAAGAAAGTAACAAGGAAATGCTCAGTAATTATGCAATTAGATTTATCGAAACTTCAATTTATCCATTTGTCCAGATGAAAAGCATATTACAAAAATATGCCATGCATTTGTGCACAGCATGTTTCCCGATTTTCTACTTAGGATATTGTGTTTGTTATCTCATGTGCTTATATAAAAAACTTACAACAAACCTTTTAGCTTTAGCACGAGCAATTCTACTCAAAGGATTCGTTAGTGGAAGAAATTTGGAATGACACTCGGTATGTATTCGTGAAAGTCTCATAAAACTTTTGCATATCGAGAGAAACTGGCCAACATGACTGCGTACAACAACGTAGATGGAAGCAAACATTAACTTGACATAAAAAGCGTTTTATATTGGGGGCTGGGCTGGATGGTATCGAACGAAAAGCTGAAGAAAGTAGGTCGTGCGTGTTGGATTCAGGTTGGCTAAACTAGCACTAAAAAGACAACATCAATAAGACATCATATTATTCCTTATATCTATTATATTTGTTCCTGTTACGAATCCTACCTAAAGCCGGTGTTCTTTTAGACAATTCTCGGCAGGGCTATAGTTTATCTACTGCATGCATAGAAATGCTATTACTGACCAGCATTTTTTATTTCGCCAAAAAAACGATAAACCATACTGACGACGATAATTTCATAACATTTTCTCTCCATAAGATACAAGAAGGTGTTTCGAAACATTTTTCCCACAGTATTATACTGCGATCGTATTGCTTTAAATCTCATTTTACATGTGTTCATTGATTGTGATATGACGTCAATGACGTGTATAAAACAGTATAGACATGGTACTAAATCGGTATCTCACTGGCAAAAATAACAGTAGTATTTTTTCCCGAACATTGCTAACATTTGGACAATTACAACTTATAACAATAAATTTGAACGTAGACATGTGTCTTACACCATGTAAATAAGTCGATGTACCTCATATTTGTGTTGAATAAACTGAGTCAAAGCTATTACGCAGGAAAAAATGCTCACGGCTGCATTGCCGTAGTTGGAATTGTAAAAAATTGATGAGTGCATTGTATAAATTAGTTTCCCGGTGAGTGTATGACATGTTTACTGTTAAATACGAGCATGTGTCATACCATCATCCGATTTTGTTAAATTGTGATTTAATGTACTTTATATGCCTCAACTGGTATTCTTGTCTACTGAATAGGTTTCTGCGGTTGTAGTTTTCTTCACAGAATGTGGACAAATGATCCATTAAAATTTTCAAAGAAAAACGCTATTGTCTTTTATATTACTTAGAAATACTTTAATAATTCATGGAAGATTTAGAAGCATACAGTACTGCAATCACAGGTGTGTGGTATGAGAATATGGGAGCATATCCACCACTATCTAGTATTTTTTCATTATTTGATTATAAATGTTTACAAGATTTTTGCTTCGACTCAATTCTTTCTACTCTATCGACATCGCTTTAATTCGAAATGCACCTGCTTGCGATGTCGTGCAGTGATATCTTACAATAAAATCTCATAACCGTTCTGACAAGCAGCGATGCTTGTTCCATTCATGCATGCTCGTGAGTAATTGTTATTATCACAAGACGTGAATGTATGTAACTTTTCCTGGCTAACGTATCCAGGTCGGGTGAAAGTGTATAAACATAAAATTAAATAGTTTTACAAATCATAATGAGCTCTTTTCCGAACACAAGCTTTCATTTAAAAAATGAAAAGTATCGCTTGTCCCTTCTGGACAATGAAGAGGACGCTGCAATTCAAGAACAATCTAAACTTACCAGTGAATATGGAAGTGCAGAGAATTGTGGCCTTAACGAAAAGGTTTGTCACCACAACCGCCATGATATCATTGCGCCTATCTGGAAACCCAAAATTCACCCACCAACAAGCCGTCCTTTGTACGAGCAGTGGCGTCCTTTTCTTTTCATTTACAACCTTTTTGTGTCCATTGTTCTAACCTTGTTGTTTTATATGTGCCTCCCAATCATGTTTGCTCTCTTTGTGTTTCTCGGCCTTCTCCCAAGATTTCTGGTGAAATTAATCTTACGTTTCAGCAATGGTGGGAGACTCCAGCTTATGACAAGTTCACGTGTTTATGGCTCTGCAGATGGCAACAATCACACTGTCATGCTTGTTTGTCGTGGTCAATGTGACATTGAAACAATACGAGCTAACCTGGTTGCTGTGATAAACGCCAAAGATAGTACAACGGGATACGGAAGATTCCATAATTTACAAAAACGTGTTACCACAAAGTTTGGCTATTTGTGCCTAGAAAACAGAATTGCTAATTTCGACATCAAGAATCACGTGAGGCATTTTGATATTCGGAGTAAAAATTTTGATGTTTATGCAGATGAGATTATTCCATACCTGGAATCTACCTATGCCCAACCATTTGACAATTACTTGACAGCACCTCAATGGGAAGTGTTGGTTGTGCCTAAATATGCCATAAGGAAGGAAGAACAACTTTCTCCAAATATTGAGCACAACGATGCAATGTATGCCTTGATTTTTCGTTTTCAAAATGGAATTATGGACTGGAATATGTTGCAAGAGTTGGTGGATGAATTTTTAGGGAAAACTCGGGGTCGCGTGAGATCAATATTTTGCCCTTCCAAGAAAAATATCGGGTTTTGGAAGAAAGTTGCAATGAAAGTAGCATGTCCACTAACAGGGCCTCAGTCGCTCCTACGGAATGTTTTAAAGGGATGGAGCACATTTGCTGGAATGAAATCCTCATCTGAAGGCGGAAAAATTTCTTTTGCAGCAACAAGATCAATTTCTTCTGAGGCAATTGAGGACATAAGAGACAGAACGCAGATTAGCACTGCTTCCATTTTAGGTTCATGTGTGCGAATAGCTGTTAGAAACATGGCTTTAGGTCAAAACATGGACTTCCCAAAGAGCTTGACTGTCGCTCGCGTTTTTAATTCAATGACCAACCAGCTGCCGGGTGTAGATTGGTTCACTGCAAACTTTCACCAATACAGAAGTAGTCTGGAAAGATTACACGCTTCTTTTCATGCTATTGACAAAGAGGAAATATGGCTTAGTGGACAACGGAGTTTTAACAAGGTTATGATACAACTTGCGGGAATATTTCCTTCGAAGGTATCCGCATGGCTCTACAAGTCGTTGACCAAGGCTGATGTGGTTGCAGAGATTTGGCCAGGGACAGATGAACCTTGTACACTTTTTGAAGGGGATGTGCTGGAGGATATTTATGGATGGTCCGGTATTTCTGGAATTGATGCAAGTAAGTTTACTCAAAATATTCATGTAATAATCCTTTAGCTATCCTTCCAGTGCAAATGAAAAATTATATTAAATTGATTTTTACAACTTGCAGATTTCAAGGTCACAGTAACAAGTTATTGTGGGCGTATTCGAGCTAATATCACTGGTAAATTGGGCAAATTGTCTGGAGGGCTGACGGACGCGCAAATTATTGCCAATGAGTTTGAGGTAGAATATGAGCATCTTGCTTCTGCGGTAGGGCTATATCCTCAACAATTGTATTTATCTCCTACAAATGCGAATGCAAGTAGAATGTATATTTCTTAGGAAAAATGTAAGAATCAATTCTACCGATCTTTTATCCTAACCTTTTGACTTTATATAGTTTACTAATCATCATAAGTTTACACATTTCATTAAGTTTTCCAATTTTGGCAATTATAGTCAAGGTTTGTTATAATATGTATTTGATTTTGATACATCAATAAAAATCATTAAGCTTCTCGGTTCCAAATATATTTATAATTCATATAATGTTTACCAAATATAACATATCTGTGAGTAAAACTATATACATAAATGATAAATCCAATGTTTCAATACTTGTTTTCAATACTTTTATTTAGCAACAAAGGAAAATACAAGCGCCGAATAAAATGAAAATTAATTAGATATTATTCATTCATACTAACACAACAGTCTGTTTAAAGTCACTTCCGAGAAGTCAGGAAGCCAAGAAAAATGATTAGGTATTATGGACAACATTTTATGTACCTTAAAAAGCTACACAAAGTGAGGGCGCCACACTATCCCTTAAAGGGTGCGGGCAAAGGTAACAGCCACAATCGCAATCCAATGTATGTATACGAGCGACATGTACCAAATGTATCCAAACCCATATATTTTTTCCATCTTACCTTCATTAGGTATTTATCCTTGGGCCATACCTTTAACATAGTTCAAAAGTGAACATCTAGCGGTTTTTGTCTTTAAAGACGCCTTCAACACCTTTTGTATGGTTAAAGGGTTACATAAACCACAACAACTGACGCGGAAATTGAAAATGATTGACCACTTGTACATCATATGATTAAGCATTACTAAAAGATTCCTAAGTTTCTCAAAATCTTTTAACAAAATTATTCTTGTTAGCGCCTCACCTAACATCTCTTCAACCCTTACTTATTATGTGAAGATAATGCGAACCGTACCTTCTTATTCATACAAAGAAGTCCCCTTGTTAAAATGTTGCCGTCGCCGTATTTCAATACCTTGTTAGTGAAGAGTACACCAATAATAATGTAAAAAGGCTCCTTCCAGGTAAAGGGTTACGCTTTATAATTTGTAATGAAATGAATGACAAAAGGGCACAAACAAAACTGAATGAAATCCATTAATTTCGCTTCTGATACTGGAGAACAAATTACATGTTGAACAGAATCAGGCATCATGTTGTCTTGCGTCAGCCTGTCATTTCTTTCTAAGGAGTGCCGATTCTACTTCTGTATATCATTTATTATTATTATTTGTTCCTTCGGCTGTAGAAGGATTGGTCTTACAGGAAAAATGATTTTCGGGAAATACAACAACTTTGTATTGTTTTAGTATGTACATCTGGTTTTCAAATACTCATGTAAGTCAACTGGTAATGACACCTTTCCAATTTCCCATTTACCTAAGAAAAAGCTTCACGCAGTAGACACAAGCCATAACCTTCAATAATACATGTTGGATCTGTCAAATCACTCTTGAAAAACAATTTGTTATCACATCATTGAAATAACTTTGATGATCTAAAAGTAGCTGAGAGAGACATGTCCACATGCCTATAATTTTCGTAAACATTTCTCGTTTCGTCTTCTATACAATTTACTAAAGTACATGTAAGTATTGTTTTGAAACTCTAAATCCGCCATGTCCAATGCTAGAAAAATCCTACAACCATTAAATGAATATAAATATATAAGAGGTAGGTTATTGATGGGACTTGGGTTATAAGAATTCAGAAATCGTATTCATTGTCAGGCATACAAGTATGGAAAGTGATAGCAGACTGAAGCTTGAAGGCTCTCGAGTACGAAATACGGAAGTATGTCATAATTGAAAAAACGTGCGCAGTCAACAAAAGTCAGTGAGACTAGTAACGTGCCACTATGAATAATTAACACGGGTCAAAATGGTAGATACTGAGCGATTGTTACCCATACAAAGGCACATATTTGTGGAACATAGTAGGAGTGTGATAATCGTGACAATGATAATCGGTATTCACGAACAATGAAAAATCTACAAATATCACAATGAGATCAGAGCTGAAGTCATATCGTCTATTGTATTGTGGCATGCCCTTTGTACATTGATTCCCCTTTACTAAGTGTGGAATACCGACACAAGTGAATGTTTCTATCTGGCCCAGTCAAATGATGGCTCATACAAAAGGTGTTGCTGGGGCGGTCGTCTAGTCACAAAAGGTGAGAATCATTTGCGGCATAAGCATCTCAGCAGTCATGATGCCGAATGACCACAACAAAGAACAAAAGCAGAAGTCAACAAAAATCAAGTAAACAACGTGACTTGGCATTATAAATGCATTAGTAATCCGCTGTCTTGTACGTACGCTCGAGTGCTTTTTTGGTAAAAGTATATGTTATATGTATATGCTTCCTTTTCAAATAAATAAGAGATAATAATTTGTAGTTCTGCTTTATTTTTGAAATACATATTCTGCGAAATGCGTCATGCTAGTCATTCTGAAAGATTGCGTCTATAAACACCGCAGTCTTTATTTCAAACATGATCTCTTGTTTCTTTCAACACCGTACAGTCACACTCGAGAAAGATGTTTTTGCTGTTGCATCTCAGCTTTAAAGATTCCAATCATTGTTTTGAAATTTTCTGAAAAAATAAACGAGTTTGTCCCGAGTGTGTAAAGTAAGTAGCAACTACAGATACGAGTAAGCTGCAGAAAAACCTTAAGTCATCAACATGCCATTTATTATGCAAGTGCATCAACAAAAAACCAAGAGGTATCCTTTAAAATTGACTTGTGCTCCAAAAATCCCACAGGAGTTGTCTGAGAAATAGATGCGGTAGGAGTAACAGCAGATCACCGAGAGGGAAGAATAGAAAGGGTGGTGGTGGGTGAGTGTGGCGAAGGCACATTCCATCATTTTGCATTTTTTTCGTAATCCTTAGATAAATGGGTACCTAACCTATAAAATACATATTTGCAGCTGCGAAGTATCTCGCCAAAAGGCATTTACCTATCTATATAGACAGTATAAGTGAACCAATTAAATTACCTGTTTTATCCAATACAATATTTTATAGGTACAACACTCGTCTTTAGACATTATAAAAAATCTTAGCAGCTCCCGTTTTTCTCTTTCCCTCTCTTGAGCTTGTTGATTGATGAAAACTGGATATGATTATTGTTATTTTAATAATAAAAAGGGTAATTATTATTTTTTTGGGAATGTGCCTCAACAGTAAAACCAGTTACGGGAACAGGGCAAAGGCACGTGAACCCCTTAATCTTCTCTCCTCCAAAAATACAGACGACAGGTCAGTCCAGTTTTTTTCTTACGCCATTGTTCGCTTGTCGTCGGACGGTAACTAAGCCATGAGTCCCTGCAAATATTTTAGTGCATCAATAAAATGTTTCAAATAAACATATTTGGGAAGAGTATGCGAGTGGCCCAAAGTACAATGAACAGCTACAAGGCTAAAAGTATTTTATTTAATAACATTGATACTTGCTGCTACCTTAAATTAAGCCAGAAATCAACAAGAGAGGGTGTCAATTATGAAGTAAGGTAAAGGTATGTAAAAATGTTACACATATTACAATGTTGTATTGTACTATAATATTCGGACGATGATGGGTAGCAAGTTTGACTTAAGTATTTTACCAATAAGAAAACACCTCTCCCTTTTTCTTCAACTTTTTCTGTTTACCGTATGGTTAGCGTATCAATAATAGAAAGCATAGCGATAGTATATGTAAAATGTTCGTATATTTGTAATTACGTACAAGGGATTAATATGAATATCCATTTTTACCCGTTGGTCATCATCTTATATTTAACTTGCAATTTTTTCCTTCGTTTTACGGTTACCACAAAGGTAGAGAGTTTGTAAAGAAATGTAGTGTGGTCAAGCAGTCAGTTATTAGCTCCAGAAATGTAAATGCAAATTAAAATGACGCAAACTAGTAATTTTCAGAAAAACGCACCGTTTAATTTACAGTTTAGTTGTTTTATTTCATTGTAAGCAAATTAGAAGCAGGATTCCATGATAATGATAACATTTTTAATAACTGCTTAGAATGGTGAAGAGTCAAGGTAAAAATATTCAAGCCAAAATATTGAAAATCTATAAAGCATCCAGGAGAATAAGCAGCAATTTTTACGACTAACAGCTAATCAGTGACTTAAGTCCTTAAAATATCTTAGATTCAGATCAGCATTAGCATTTACCTCCACAAAGCCAGTAATGATGGGCTAAAATCTGTAGAAAATCTAAATAGCTTGTGGCAACATACGGCGTATATGCATCTTCTTATTCCCCGATTCTACCACCACCTCACACGTACAAATTCTGTAAAGCGTTTATACGGATTTTAATGTACCACCACGAACCGAGGCGAAGAATTCTATTGAAGCTATTATCCATTTCCTACACTTTTTCATGTTTTCCTTATTATAATAAATAGGTTAAAATCTGCTGCATCGAATTTTGAAACTGTTACGGACACAATTTAACAATGCAATAATAATTAAACCCAATGCTCACACGTCCTTTACCCTCCTCAACGCACTTTTTCAAGACCTTCATTCAACATACACTGTTGATCAGCATTGTAATTTTCTTACCCTCCATGAAATGCGATGCAGTAAATGGGAGAAGCGGGCTAGAGTGCGCTCTTTTAATTATTATTACCAACAACACAAATTCAACTTCTTTATGACGATGATGACGGACAAAAAATATTTAATTTTTTATCCATTTGCTTCCTTCTTTAAAATTTTCAAGATAGTGAACAGTGAGTGAAAATGAATGACGCATTATAAACATGAATAGAAGGAGAGAGCTGTAGTCCCATCTTCTTGTCTTAACACAAATCATGCATTTACTTCAAACAAAGTAACAATGAAATGAGTGATTCAATTGAAAATTATGTTTGATGCGTTGCTCTATATAGAGTGAAGGTCTTTGGGGAAAATGCATTTCCTATGCTTCCCAGTATTAAACAGCCATGGGCAAGAATAATAGGAAAATTTAGTAAGATGTCCATGGGTATAGAAAAAGAGTTAATACATATTAGTAGCATATAGCGAGGGGGTTTGTTGAGAAAGGTAGAAGAAACTGTTTCCCATTTTTTAAGAGTCCTTTTCATTGTTTCTGGCAAGAATGTGCCTTCTCTGAATGAATCGATTTAATCTGATGAAAAAAGTACCTACCTACCTCAACTCAACAATAATTATTTTAAGGAGTGAAATTGTTCAAATCGTATAATTGCCTTCATTGGCTCTTCAGAAAAAAATTGTTCCCCTCTCTGCATGATTAAAAAGTAAGATTGCATAAAGTTAAAAGTGCATTTTGAAATGAAAGTATAAGTACTGCATTTTGATGATGATGGGCTGTTAAAATCTGGAGTTTTCACTTCATGCTTCCCTAAAAATTTTAAAGAAAGGGAGATGTATACTTGTTCAAAAATCATGAATGATGAATGGAATCAGGAATTAAACAGTGAAACTGAGATTCACTTTTAATGAAGGAATGAGGAAGAAATTACTGAAACATGTTATTATTTTACTATTACGTCCTTTGAAATTGTCTTCTTGCTTTTTGATGACTTGAACTAGGGAAAACAAAACTGATGCGTACAGGAACAATGGAAGGTTACTAAATGACGAAGTGATCGGGGTGAGTATTTTTGGGGTTGAGCCTAATGTGACAAAACTATTAAAATGAAAGCTCTTTAATGTATTTTAAAAATTTTATTACACCCTAGGCTACAATATTATGTATTTGTGATGTTTTATTAACTGAAGTGTTCCAAATGATCAGCAAAATCATGGTGGGAGCATTTTACGAGACCTAAATACCTAAATCTTGCACAGTGCATTTATCGATAATGGACGTACATACATATCTCAAAAGATTGAAAGTGGTTTTGTCCTTTTTATTACAAAGTTAATTTAAGTTTAACAGTACAAGTACAGAACTATACTAAAGTTTAATTATTTTTTATGTTTCATATCATGTATGAGTATCGTATTAATAAAAGTTAAAATTAAGATTATTTAAAAGTAAGTATTTATAAGAAAAAATTGCAAACATTTGATAATTACCTATGTAGAAAGCATTTTGTAGCAAAGTCAACAGGAAACTATCAACTTGCAATATTTGGTTTTTACATTTTTCGAATCGATTCAATAATCCATCTACGTTTTTTACACTTGGATTTATATGGGCTACGCTATCAGTACATGGAGGGGAGTCAAGGGTTGATTACTTCCAGCACATCATCAATTTTGTATTGGTGTGAATCCTGTGTGAGCTAATTGGTTAAATGACAGGAGGAACTTGTTCATGCATGGTTAAAAGTCATACAAGAAAACAATTCTCACCTTTCCTCTTGCTCCCGTCAATTCATATTCATTAATCTAAGATACTAACAACGAAGTAGATCCCAAAAATGTTCACCTCAACTTACTTGTCGATTCATTTGTTTCAATTTCTACTGCCACAGGGATCTAAATCATGTATTATTTCTAACCGTAACTCATGTTTCAATTACAGAATTCTTACAAAAATAAAAACAAACTACAATACTTTCATACCATGCTATCCACACAGTACAGCAACGGTGGATAATAAGCATGCCGTGGTGCATTGGTTAATAGATTTTGATCTATATACAGATACGTATACCTATTTTAGAAAACGGAACTGTTCATCATGGAATACAGTTTCCTTCCTTGGCCACCCCAATCATTACAGTTGCATCCTTAAATAAGCCTTTGGTTTATTCAATTACCCTTCGAACTTATAAAAAGTATGCTAAAGTACAGGATCACCCATAAGTGGAGAATAGAGACTAGATGAGATGTGATCGATTAGAAATTCGTTATTCAGGGAAATAACAGATCTTCTGTGGGGTTCAACCAATTTAAGCAACTGATTATCATATTTCCCCATATAAAAATACCATGTACCACTGCTCCCTCAAGACAAAAAAAATACAGCTCTTATTTTAAGACAGTTCGATGATCTTATATCGTTTCATTATCAACCATCATTGTCCGTCCATCCCAATTGTTAATCAGGCAAGTAAGAGACTCTTGTTGATTAGATTAGAAAGACGATTTCCAATAGAGCATTTCTATTGTCGAGTAGTGGGTGGTCCAATACATACATCGCGTTGTATTTTTACCGAACCTTCCTCTCCTAATTTGTGTAGCTGTTCATGTTCAATGTACTTACTACTGGACCATCACGGAGTCCACCGTCATTATCATCAGCAGAAACATCTCGATCAATCGAAATCTCTACTCTCTTTTTTCCTACTGTATTTGTCCTCCTAGATAGTCTTGAATACTTTGGTGATAATGATGATAATGATTGTATGTAAATTCGTGTTAGAGATAAGAAGAAGAGGAGAAAAAACACGCGTTCTTGCAATTATGGACCTCACCGTTACTATTATTGTTCTCAATAATAAGATAAAAATGTTTACCACATCACCTACCACAGGAGATTATCAGAGACGACGGAAAAAGGGCTAGTTAATCTGCATAAAAGGAGATCACCATTGTTTGCTAGTGCCGATGCTAATGTTGTATTTGTTGTAGTATAACAGACCATGAAATTATATCACGTAAACTCTATGTGTGTAGTCTATCCCACCTCAGAGAAAACTGGCCGATAATGATGACGGCTGTAAATATGCATACCTAGTGATACACGTACAAAATACAATAGCTTTTCGATTTGGAATCGGATTTTCCTACAATAATATATTATAAGGTATTTATATGCGTGTGTATTTTTAAAGTTTGGATGCATCCACATTTCACTAACAATTTTTCATGCACGTATTATCAGCCTTACAAAGTATGAAAACACCGGCTTTTACATTTACAATCACTACCGCTAACAACTTTGTAATTACACGCAAAGTAAAACTGATAATGTCTCATCTCATCACTGATTGAATACGAACGGTGAACAGACCAATATCACGCTAATAATATTGAAAAATCACCGTCATTCATTACGTATGCATGCATATTGAAATGAATAATGTGTAGACTTAAAGGATTAACAGGATTAGATCCATATTACTTTCAAGAAAGGAACACAAAAGCCGAGGTGGTGTATTATGTATGGTGGTTGGAGATGATAATATGCGGTGGAGCCATGGTGGTGTATCGAATCGCGATGTGTTACTAGCCCGACCACTCTAATCTGCTTAATAGTGCAATAGATCACGGGATAACAAGAAAAGG